>PVIA01003798.1:0-156849 GCA_004024845.1 Tonatia bakeri
ACTGTTTTAATTAATTCTGTTGTTAGTAATAATATTAGTATTATCTTTATATGCACATTGCCAGTTTAAAATGCAAATATAGAAGACCTCACTTACATTCTGAATCACCAAAATTACACAATGTGTATTTTGTTGCTTGTACATGCATGTGTATTTCATTCTTAACTAAATAATTGAAATGCTATACAAAATGAATTCAATAGTGCTTATTTCACTGCTTCATAAATGCATAATACATATTCTATTAAAATCCTCTACCAGTGGCTTAGTATTAACTAATGAAGGACTAAAAGGAAAATGAACCATTACTCCGTCATTCTTTTTTCTTTTCTGTTATCGATGCCAGCATATATGTTTGGCTAATGCAGAAAAGTAACATAAGAAAAAAAGAATAAGGTAGAGTTCATTGGCCATATGTAGTTCTTAGGATGCCATTGCTTTATTGTTCAAAAGGGAAATACAACCTCTAGGGGTATTGTTTTCCCCACTTACTCAGTCATAATCATAATACACTTCATTAGCACTCGTTTTGGATCTTGCTGAACTCCTATGCAGCCTGGACTCACCAGAATACTGAAATCTTGGTGGGACACTGGAACTGCTGTGTGAAAATGGGGCAACGAAGACAGAGGGCAATGTGCACAGTGTGTGCGCCTCCTCTGCTCAAGTGCATATTCCTTTGTTTCGCTAGACCTCACTTACAAAACACAAGTTTAAATACAAACTATTAAAAATTTCAAGGCAGTGACAACAAAGCATTAAACTAAGCACAAAACCCTTCTGCTGAGGTGAGTAATCAAGAAGCCAACCCTGCCCGTGCCCATTCTCATCCTGACTGAGCCCCAGAAAATGTGTTGTAAAATGTGTTCAATGATTTATCTACTTGTAAGAATTAAGTTTAAAAAAGGCAAATAAATTTCTTACAAAATGCCTATAAATGTATCTTATTATAACTAGATTCTTTCTAAATACTAGATTCTCTCTATTATCAGATAAAGCAATGCAGTGTAAAATGGAGATTCACAATAATAGAGGGTGCAGTTTAAAAGTAGTTTTCAGGCCCTGGCTGGGTGGCTCAGTGGATCGAGCTCCGGCCTGTGAACCAAAGGGTTCGATTCCCGATGAGGATACATGCCTGGGTTGCGGGCCAGGTCCACATTTGGGGGTGCTGAGAGGCAACCTCACACTGATGTCTCTCTCTATCTTTCTCCCTCCCTTCCCTGCTCTAAAAATAAATAAATAAATCTATAAAAACAAAATAAAGGTAGATTTCAGTGGAAAGAAGGGATTATAAATAGAAGGAAAAGAGGTAATGATTGATGGAGAAAGATTCAAAAAGATCAGAAGGAGTTGGTTGCATAAAAATTAGCATAAGATTGGCCTATGGAATAAGAAGTGCCATGTTGTTCTTCAGCACGGGTCACAAAAAGCAGAGCGACCAGTAGCAGCTGACCATTTGTTATTTCAATGCATCTGCAGGCTCCTCAGCTGCTAAGAAAACTCTTACCAAGGATAATAAAAAACAACAATGACTGAAGACATGAAGATACTTAAAAAACAGATGAAACTTAGATTTTGTCAGGTTAGACTTATACATGATTTAAGATTTATTTTGTGAATTAAAATCTTATTTTGTTTATTTTCTTACTATATTATATGTATACATATCTCCATATAAAAATCTCCATTCTAATTTTCTGAAATGTGCTAACTTGAAAAATTTTTATATCTATTGCATTAGGTATTTAATTATGATATTTAAATATAAAATGGACAACTGTAAAACTTGGCATAATTTGATTGCCAGATTGAGTAGGTCTTAATATAACATGTTGTAGGAGGACTTGCATGCCCTTAGAATACTGGTAACAAGAAGAAAATAATTTATGAGAAAAACTAAAAAAAAATCTAGCTCATCTGACATTTTTATATCTGAAATTTGGATCCCTTATTTTATTCATAGCTCTTTTATGCCTCTCTGGAATAATTAAGAAATGGTTATCTCCCCACCCCGGTCATTTGGATGTCAGCTATAGAATTACCCATATTCCCTGTATATTTTTATCTGTATAGCATCTAAAATGAGATGCTGTTATTTGAAAGCAGAGGTACAGAAACCTCAGCAGAATACAGTGGGAGAAGAAGGTAGTACAGGGTACAAAGCAATAAGGAAGGAAGGCCTGGGGTAGCAGTTGAGAAAAAACATAGCAGAAATGAATCATGGCCCAAACCTAGACAAGTTTTTGGGATGAAGCAACTGAAGGGGACATAAAAATTGTAATCCTAGAGGAAAAGGGAAAATCATAGAATTTCAGAAATTAAAATCAAAAGAGATTTAGATGTTACCCTGCAGAATATTCCAGAGTCTCTGAAGATTTTAACAGGTCTTCCATAAAAAAAAAAAAGCTGTCCATTTGTGAAACAGTACTTGGTAAAGTTATCCTAAAATAAGTCAATTAGTTTTCTTGACCAAAAAACTTGTAGGACAGTATAACACATAAACGTACATCAGGACTTGTGAAACATGGGAAACAAAAAATGTTTTCTGCATTTGTGAGGCCTCTGTGCTGCTTATTTTTTCTATCAGAAAGATATATTAAAACATTGATGAAATCTTCTCCTGTGGTGTAGTTGTCAAACACTGGTTATTTCATGTGATCCTTAAGTGAGTGAGTGACTTTTCTAAACTCACAAATAATTAATGGCAGTGAGAGGAGGCAAAGGATATTAACACGATAGGACACAACTTCAACATGCGAAGTGTTTCCCATGCACCTTAGTTCATCTTCATGAAAACTCTGTGTAATAGTCATTATTATCTCCACTACAAATGAAGGAGATTCCAAGAAAGGAAATAATTAAGTCATCAAGTTACTAAAAGAATAATTGATTTTGGTTCCAAAGCTGATAATGTACTCTTTCTACTACAAAACATGCTACAAGGTTTTAATTCAATTTTTAATCAAAAACGTATACGTGGATATGACTCAATGTTTATTGAGAAGTGATAGCTAATAATTAATTGGTCTCTGGTACTTACTGTCAAGCACCATTCACATAATTCCGATAATAAATATTCTATGTGAGTGAATACAACAGAGCGAAGTACTACAAATGGCAGGGAAAGCAGCTTGTCCAAGCTTCACAGTTCATAAATACTGGAGCTGTCATTTGAACCCAGATGTTGTGTTCCAAAATTCAAAATGCATACCACGTCTGGGGAAATGATATAAAAAATGAATTGTCATACCTTGAGTTAGGTAATCAAAACAACTATCATACTTTTTCAGAGCACCTGCTCGCACCAGGCATTGTTCAAAATGCTAGGGACATAGTGCCAAACCAGATAAGTTCCTTTTTCTCAGGAAGCCTATATGGCCATGAGTGAGAGAGTAAAACTTTAAACAAAATAAATATATACTGAGTTTTTCAAACTAAGAAAAAATAAGTAGGCAAATAAAAAAGGATGTGCTAGTGTGGAACTGGTGGCTACTTTAATTCATTCCAGTAAGAGATGCTTCACCTGTGATAAAGTGTTACCGGAATTAAGTTCCAAATGATGAAAATGAGAATTCCAGATAAAGTTCTGCAGTGGACGATCTTAGCTTGAAAATGAGCCAGCAAGCTGGCCATCAAACTCTGGTGAGGAGCTAGGTTTTTTGTGTTATTTTTTTTTTTCTAAACAAAATAAGAAGTCTATGTACAGTTTTAAGAAGGAGAAATTTGGTCCATGTGCTGTGCCCCTATCCACTGGGCAATACCACTTAAATATTTGTTGGCTGACTTCCAACTGCCAGTGTCTACATCTCTTTGCCTGGGCCTTTCTCTGAAGCTTTGCAAGGCTGGACAGCTCATACCAGTATGCCGCAGTGCTGGAAATCCACCCTGCTGAGCTTCCTGCAGGCATGCTGGCTGTGTGTAAGTAACCAGGCTCCCTCACACTTCTGGTAGGATAAATCCAAGGAGCCATTTTTCAAAGCTTCTTTGGGAGATTAAGCTTTTAAAAAAGCACGGAAGTAACTGTCTGGATAACACGACCTTTATTGGCTGTCTTTTTTTTTTTTACTTTTTTTCACTTCTCCACTCCTGTTTCACATATTGTTTTACTTCCAAAATAAGATTATCACAAATAATTCTTGGTCACACAGCCACTTCTAGTGGGAATGAACTTTGATTTACTTTCTAAAATGATCACTTTGGCTGCTATGTAAAAAATGGAATGAAAGCAAATAATAGTAATAGTAATAATAATAATAATAGATTATTTTAGAGGTCAAAGTGAAAGATGTCAGTAGCTTTAATTAAAAAGTAGAGATGGAAAAAATGGATATATTCAGATTGTTCTCTGAGGGTAGGGTTTACAGAAATCGCTGATCCATTGTCTATGCATGTGGTAGAAAGAAAGATTCAAAAACACTCCCAAGTTCAGCACCTGTGTTGATGGTGATGTCCTGTATGGAGGGGGGGGCCTCCAGAATTTATTTATAAAAAGTTATGTATTTATTCCTACATGTTTAAACCTCAGTCACCTTCAAAGTATTCTCCATTTGATCCAATAGACCTATCAAGACATTTTTCCACTACTCAAAACCGTTTCTGAACTCATCCATTTTGATGCCTTTTAGTACTTTTGATGTTTTTTATTTCACTTCTTCAACATCAACCAAACATTTCCCTTTGAGGAAGTTTTTCATCCAGGGGATACAAAAAAAAAGTCGCTAGGGTGAGATTGGGTGAATAAGGAAGGTGCATCATGGGGGTCATGCCATTTTTGGTTTGGAACTGCTGAACACTCACCACAGCATGGGCATTTGTTCTCCTAAATCACTCATTATGAAACGGGCAATCACCTTGAAAGAGCATTCAGAAAATATTGACTGAAGCTGAACAAAGCTTCTCACAACTCCAGCTGGTATGCTGATACAGATGGGTTTCTAGAACGCTCACCTAGTGGGGGAAGCCTGTGCTATAAGGGACCTGTCCTTCAAAAGATAATTCCATTTTAGGGGATTCCCCCTCACACTGAAATAGGAGATTTAGACGCCAGTTGGGGGGATGAATTAGTTTTTTATTTAGAAAATGCTGCTTATGAGTAGATTGTTAAGACAGCCAGTGAAATTAAGTAGACAGATCTTGGAGTTTGTTGGTGTTGGGAGTGGGGGAGATTAGGGTAGGAGATGTTATTCTAGAGGTCAACAATGCCTAACTAGTATTGAACTTCATGGGACTACATGAAATCAAGTAGGAAAAGTGTGGTAATTAGGGGAAGCTTTTGAGAACAGAGCTCTGGTGCACAAACATTTAAACCTATGGCCATGGAATAAAAGGGAGCTAACAAAAAAATTGTAAAAACATCCAAGGGGTTGAAGAAAAGCTAGGCAAGTGCAGGACTGCAAGAAAGCTTGAACACAATGATTCAGGAAGTTTGGAATCCTTCACTGTGCCATATGGTACTGACAATTCAAGGAATGTAAGACTGAGAATTAACCTTTGTGTTTGGTAAAGCAGAAGTCACAGGTGATTTGACAAGTGTCATTTGGGTAGGAACAAAACCTTAATGAAGTGAGCAAAGAAGAGAACTGAAAGTGAGACGATTAATAAATCAACTATAGACAAGTGGGAGATTGTTAAGTTTTTTTAGATGAACTGAAGAATGTGTCACTATCTGGATATAAAAACAAAATTTTTATCCCAGTCCACCTTCTCATTCCTAATGGAAATAAAACATGTTTGTATGCTGATAGAATAAAATGATCGCAAGATAATTTGATGATTTTTTAGCATTATTCTAACACACAGGCACACATACACACACTAGCACTTACACACACAATATGACTAAAAGGTCGGTGTCTCAAATATATCCTTTGGCTGAATGCTGAAAGGCTGAGTTCAAGTCAGTAACTGGCAAAAGGTGAGATTGAAGCTTAATAGTTCTCTTGTTTAATGAACATCCATGATTCAAGATTAAATAATAAATTATGCTTGATATTATTAGTAATACTATTTTGTTTAAAAATTATATCAGCCAAATTTAGAAGTTTGAAAACAGGGTGTAGAACAATTATTTTACAATGCTGTCAATGGCTTATTTCTTCCATGGTTACTAAACTGCTTACTGCAGCATTACGTACACTCTCATTTTCAGAGGGCACATTTAAGAGTATTATTCACCTTTTGGTGCAAAGCCAAACATTTTAGTTCAGAAAAAAATATTATTCCAGTAGTGTACTTTAAGAGAAAATTTATGGCTGGATTCATAGTTTGAACACTTCTCAAAATTATTTTGTCTCCCACTAATATAGACGCCAGATTATAAAAATCATGTGAACCAGCTTCTGTTAAAATTTTCAGCCTCCATAAACTCAAAATTAAACAGGACTTTTTAGAGCATTCATGTAAAGTCTGTGTTTTGAAACTTGATTTTGAGAATCATACGTGTTTGGAGTGCCTCAATTTTCTCTTGCATTCTTCTCTTCTGCTCACATTCCCTGTGTAATTATAGTACATTTTTAAGAAGATTTTTCATAGATGTTGCATTGTTGTATGTGATTTTATAGTTTTTCTTATTTGTGAGGTGAAATGCTGAATTAACAAATAGGTATTCTGATTTTAATTCAACCTTACAAGATCTTAAGAAATCCCAAATAGGACTTTTTCATTAAAAAATATAATATTAATGGAATTAAATAACTGATAGATACTTTTTAAATTTTGTTTTGTTTAATGTTATAAATGCATGTATACCAAATGACTCTATAAGGTTAATATTATAATATAATGTAGTATCTAGGGTTTTTAAATTATTTGTTTTACAAGCACATTTTGACTCAAAAATTATATAATAGCAATTTAAAATTTATTTAGCAAGTGCACTCACTTTTATTACTTATATTAACTCACAAACTAGTTTTTAATGCAATTACTTAAGGGTTCTTAATAATTAGTTTTGTGTATATGTGGTTGTATACATTTAATTGCAAATTACTTTGCACGTATTAGCTCAAGATCAATTTCTACCATGAAAACATATACTTAATTTATCTTTCTTTATGATGTATAATTATAGATTTCTTTTTTTTTTCTTGGCACATTTCTTTTTTTTTCTACTTGGCACATTTTATTTTTCTCATAAGAAAGAGAAACAACAAAAATGCAATAATATCATTAAGAACCTTTTAATATTTCAATGGATGAAAAATTGAGCAGAATTGTTCAACTTCATCAAATGATTCATTAATCTTCCTAGCACATATGAAGATATGCAAAGGCCCTTATTTTTCCAGTATCTTTGAGAGTTTATGTGTAATGTAATGTAATATAGACAGATGACAGATGGTAGACAGATGCTAAATAAATAGATGGTAGAGAGGTGATAAACAGATAGATGATAGTAGAGAGAGAGACAATGTAGTACTTTGGCAAGCTGGACAATGTTGCCCCAAGGATATCAGGTCCTTTTCCCTTAGAACCTGTTAATGAAAAAGAGTCTTTGTAGATATAATTAAGTGAAGGATATCAAAATGGAAGCTTTCTTGGATGAGCTGGGAGGGTCCTAAATGCTTTCACATGTATCTTTATAACAGGGAGACAGGGATTTCACCACACAAATTGGAGCAAATGTTGTGGAGATTGGCAGAGAACAATTTGAAGATAATAGCTTTATTAAGGTTTTTCAGAAAAACAGAACCAATAGTACTGATTAATTAATTCAGTAATTATAGGTAATTATAGAGTTTGAGAAATTCTATAATGTGCTATGTGCATGCTGGTGTTACAGTTCCAGTCCACGTCTGAAAGCCTGAGAGCCAGGGACACCAAAGGTGTAAAACCCAACTGAAGGGCAGAAGAAAACTGGTGTCTCAGTTCAAAAAGCAGACAGAAAAAAGGCAAATCTTTCCTTCCCCCACCTATTGTTCTAGTCAGACCCTCAATGGCTAGGATGATGCGTACTCACACTGGGGAGTTGAATATACTGAGTCTGCCGATTCAATTGCTAACCTCATCCTAAAAGAACCTATAAGACATATTAGTAAATAATGCTTAATAGGGCACCCCATGGCCCAGTCCATTTGACATAAAATAAACTATCACATGGCCTTAAGCTTTGAAGCGATGAGATCACAAGCCAAGGAATCCTGGAAGCCACCAGAAACTGAAAAATATAAGGAATAAATTCTCCCTCTAGATCTTCAGGGTGGAGTGAGTCCCTACAGATACCTTGATTTCATCCCAGTGACACGTCTGGCTTCTAGAACTGTAGAAGAATAAATTTTTGTTGCTTTCAGCCAACAAGTTTGTGGAAATTAGTTACAGCAGTCATAGGAAAATTCATGTGTGTGTGTATATGAGGGGGGACCCCCTAACAAGACTTTATTTATAAAAAATTGTGTATTTATCCTTACATGTTTAAACTTCAGTCACCTTCAAAGTACTCTCTATTTGACCCAATACACCTATTGAGACTTTTTTTCCACTGCTCAAAACAGTTTTTGAACTAGTCCATTTTGATGCCTTTTAATGCTTCTACCTTTTTTGTTTGTTTGTTTCATCTTTTCCACATGGACAAGATGTTTCCCTTTGAAGATGTTTTTCATCCAGGGAAACAAACAAACAAAAAACAGCAAAAATACATTCAGTGTGTGATTGGAATAATAGGGAGGGGGCATGGGAGTATGCTGTTTTTTTGTTCAAAACTGCTGAACACTCAGCATAGTGTGAGCAGGTGCATTTGTAATTCATCCATTATTAAATGGGCAAATGTATTTAAAGAGTCTGAAAAAAATTTCACTGAAACTGAGTGCAGCCTCTCACAACAATGCCAGCTGGTACACTGATACAGATGGGTTCCTAGAACACTCACCTGGTGGGGGAAGACTGTACTACAAGGGGTACAGAAGATAATTCTTGTTTTGGGGAGGATCCCCCTCATAAGTACACAAGTCCTTTCCCAAGTTCATTTCAATTTAATCCTTACTTCCAACAGGCTAATGTTTCCAAAGCTTCCAAGAATTCATGGACAAATTTGACCCTAGCTTCTATCGATTAAATATATATTACTTGGATATTTGAAATACTGCTAGAGTAAGATGCCAACCTTTTTGAACACATCAGGCACATCCCTTTCCCATTCTTGGTACTTGTCTTCTCAAACTTCTCTACCTCAAATGATGTTACCCCACATATTCTCATGTTTCTCTCCCTGCTGATCTCATGGTTATATACTATGTCTTCATCTTAGTAAGGCCTTCTTACATCATCTCTCTTTTTACAGTATTTATTGCTATGTAAGATATTATTATTTTATTTGTTTACATTGTTTATTATCTAAATTACACAAAAAAGTCAGCTCCATGAGGGCAGAGATTGTTTGTATGTTTTGTTCATTGCTATATCCCAGTACTAACCACAAAGTAAAGACACAACAAAAAATCTGTTGGGTGAATATTTGGAAGCAGATGGGAAAGTAAAAATGAGTAAATGAATAAATGAAGGCCTAATATATTTAATTTTTGATAATAATTTGATTTTTACCTAATTTACATGTGTATTAATTAATTAATCACTTTGTTTCAGCTGCTGGGTTTCCAACTTCTCTCACAGGAATAAAGAAAATATGTTAAAAGCCTCAATGAGGTTCTATTAAAGACCATAAAAAAGTCATTTGTAAAGTAAAAATTTACCTATATTACCATATTAGAACTCCACCCATTATAGATTATGATGACATAAATTATAAAGTTCCCATAATCTCTTAATAAATCAGAATTAAAAACAATGTTTTAAAATAGTAAACTAGAATTCTGATCAAGATAGCAGCATAGGCAGACATGGCTCGCCTCTTTGCACAACAACATCAAAATTACAACTAAAATATAGAACAACGATCACTCATAATGATCAGAAATAAAGTTGAATGGAAGTCTAATTAACTATGGAATTAAAGAAACCACATCCATCCAGACTGGTAGGAGGGGCTCAGTAGTGGAATGGGCTGGTCCCTCATCCATGTGTGGTAGACGAAAATTCAAGAGGGATATCTTGGGAGTGAGGAGTCCCAGACCCACACCAGGCCTGCCAACAGAGGGTTACAATGCCAGGGAGATAAGTCCCCACAACTTCTAGCTGCAAAAACCAGCAGAGATTGAGTCAGTGGAAGAAACTTCTGAAGCCCCAAGCAGTTGCTCTTGAAGAATGCACACATGATCTCATCTACTCAGATTCATTCCCTTTCAGTTCCATGACCAGGGTAGCAGCTTGAAAGACACCAGTGGTATACAGGGAGGAACTGAAGTGTCTGGCATCAGAGGAAACTGAAGTATCACAGGCCATTGTCCCTTTTCTGACCCTCCCCCCAAATAGCTGGAAAGTTGGTGCCATATATGAGACTCCATCAAACTGACTAACACTGTTTGGCCTGCCTTGGAGATCTCCAGAGACTCTACCCAATCCAATTTATGGGACCAGCCAAAGCTGATTTTCCACATGAATATCTGGTCTTTGTTCATGCTTCATAACTTCCTAAATCCTATCAAACAAGCAACAGCTGGCCTCCAGTGATACCCAGGACTGGTGAGCAGCCAGGTGAGATTCACAGCTTGGCTTTGCCTGGGATTCTCCAAGCCAGACAGAAGCAACAGCCATCTCAGGTTGCTTTATAGCTCATGCAGGGTGTCTCTGGGCAAAACACAGGTGGGGGCTGACTTATGCCTACACCACTCATGAAACCCCAGGGTCAGCACACCCAGTGGACAGTTACTGACCATACTGGAACACCACCACCTTGTCCCTACATAGGTGATCCTCCATGGAGGGCAGAGTTTGGTGGTCAGTGGTCACAGCCAATCCTTGCAGCTGACTGACCCAGGTAAATCACTCCCATTGATCTGCCAACAGCAACCAAGTCTCAACTATAAGAAGAGAGTGTTCTCAGCCCACATAAAAGCTGCAACTCAAATGCCCAGCTTGGGTGGTAGAGAAGGCCACTGGACCCTACAGGACACCTGCTGCATTAGGCCACACTATCAAGACAAGGAGTTATAACAGTTCTACTTAATACATAGAAACAAACACAGGGAGACTGCCAAAACAAGGGGGAAAAGAAGCATGTCCAAATGAAAGAACAGATTAGAACTCCAGAAAAATAACTAAACAGAAGGGAGATAAGCAATCTATCAGATGCAGAGTTCAAATCACTGATTATAAGAATGCTCGAGCAACTCAGTGAGGACCTCAACAGCATAAAAAAGATTCAGTAAGAAATGAAGGATTCACTAATTGAAATTAAAAAAAGAAACAATTTACAGGAAAGCAACAGACTAATGGATGAAGCTGAGAATAGATTCAATGATTTGGAACACAAAGAAGCAAATAAAAAAATAATCAAAACAACAGGAAGAAACAAGAATCAAAACAAAATGAGGATAGTATAAGCAGCCTCTGTGACAACTTCAAGAGGTCCAATATTCACATCATAAGGGTGCCGGAACAAGAAGAGAAACCACAGGAAATTGGAAACTTATTTGAAAAAAAATAGGGAAAGAAATATTTTCTAATTTGAAGGAAATAGACATCCAAGTCCAGGAAGCACAGAGAGTCCCAAACAAGATGAATGCAAAGAGGCCCGCTCTAAGACACATGGTTAAAATGCCAAATGTTAAAGATAAAGAGAGAATCCTAGAAGTAGCAAGAGGAAAGAGCCTAGTTATCTACAGGGGAATTTCCATAAGATTATCAGCTGATTTCTCAAAAGAAATTTTGCAGACTAGAAGGGTTTGGCAAGAAATAGTCAAAGTCATGAAAAGCAGAGACCTACAGCCAAGATTGCTCTACCCAGAAAAGCTATCATTTAGAATTGAAAGGCAGATAAAGAGCCTCCCAGACAAAAATAAAACAAAAAGGGTTCATCACCAAACCATATTATGTGAAGTGTTAAAGGAACTTATTTAAGGAAAAGAAGATCAAAACTATGAACAATAAAATGGCATAAAATACAAATCTATCAATGATTGAATCTAAAAAACAAACTAAGCAGTGAGAAGAACAGAGACAGAATCATGGATACAGAGAATATTTTGATGATTGCCAAATGGGAAGGGGGTGGAAGGAATGAGTGAAGAGGTGAGGGGATTAACAGGTACAAATTGGTAGTTACAGAATAGCCACAGGGATATAAAGTATAGTGGAGGAAATGTAGATTCCAATCAACTTATACACACAACTCATGGACATGAATAACAGTGGGGGAACTGCTTGAAGGAATGAGGGATGCTGGGTGGGGGGCTGACAAAGGGGGAAAAATTAGGACCACTGTAATAGCATAATTAATAAAATATAATTTTAAAATAAATAAAACAAAATTTTAAACTAATTGATATTTTGCTAGATGTAAAAAAGAGAGAAGATATGTTGGATATGAGCCTAAAATCTGGCAATATTTAGATTAATGAGGTAGTGTAGGGTGTGCATTAATCCCTCTTGTCTAGTTAAATAAGCTCCTCTTCTACACACATGACTCTCTTTTTTAAGCTCATTATACATTGTCTTGAGCTACTTACTCTAATTTAATTTTAGGTAATATCCTGAGTGACTTTTTCTAACATTTATAAGAAGATAATTTTCAAATCTTGTCTTAAGACCTCTCTTCTGCATACCAATTCCAGAATCTCTGCTCTTTATATCCACTCATGTCTAACCTATTTCCTATTTCTGACAATATTATTTCTTTGTTATCTCTAAACAGCTATTTATTTTTCTATCTTAAGTGACAATATTTGTTCCCGTTATGCCTTTGTCTTGCTCAAATTATCATCATCACCACCACCACCACCATCCTCTACATTCCACCAATGGACTAAAAACT
This sequence comes from Tonatia bakeri, assembly GCA_004024845.1. Lineage (NCBI taxonomy): Eukaryota > Metazoa > Chordata > Mammalia > Chiroptera > Phyllostomidae > Tonatia > Tonatia bakeri. Next base: position 12,863 of record PVIA01003798.1, read on the forward strand.
GAGAAGCCTAAATAAACAAAGAACATTCTGCGGAGAATTTAGAATGTGCCACTTGTGTTTGTTTACTGACGGCCAGCACATCATCATTCCTCATTTCTAGCTAAGATGAGCATGAAAACAAAAATATAATATCTTATATTTTTCATAGTATATTGGTGATTTGAATGAATTCACAGCTATTTTATTTTCTCAAAAATAATGGTAAGCATTTAGTTAGAATATAAATGGTATTATGGAAAAAATAAAAGAAGAATTAGTAGGAAACCTGCCAGAATTCTCAGTTCAAGACTACCACTAACATGAGTTTGAATATTCAAAAGTGTTATTACTTAATTTCCATAGTTATAAAAACATAGATGTAATAACATCTAGTATAAATATATTACTAAACTGTTCATTCTAGTGGAAAGCATTAAATAGAATAATCATTTAAATTATCAAATCATATTAAAATACTAAAAAGTATTTAGGCAGCACAGATATTAATAAACTCTTATAGATTTTAAAACAGTAATAAAAAAATTCAGTAGTAAATGGAATCTTAAATCTTAGAATTATGTTATCCTAATTACACATAGATACTTAAAAGTTATCCAAATAATAACATGTTTCTAAGATAGTAGAAAAAGACCTGAACATTCTAACCAAATATCAGGTTTTCTTTCCATAAATGTATGTTAAATAATATGCCATTAGTGCAAAACTTGATAATTTGATTAATGGAACAGAATAGTAATTTGTTGGGTATATATATGTAAAATGTTTATTGACAGAAGCAATACGATGTTATCTGAACCTAACACCTTAGATAAAAAAATACTCAACTATTAATGAACTATGAACTTAAATGAGTAAAGAACAATTTTAAAACCTTAAGAAATACAGGGATAATAATATTTCTAACCTTGGGATATAGAGAAATTTATGAAACAGTTTATTTAAAAAGGTAACCCTAAAATGGATAGATTAATTAAACTTGTTAAATTAAATTCCTGTATTAGCTATAAGACACCTGAAATAAAGGTATAAACAAGTGGAAAAGAAGACATATTTTGTCAAATATATAACTGTTAAAAGATTAGTATGAAGAATAATGAAGAATTTCTGTAATCAATAAGCATAAGAAAAACAACTTAGGTGAAACAGGTATAGCTCAAGCATATCACAGTATGAGAAAAAAAGCCCTTCTTCCCACCCCCTCCAAAATATGTTAATTCGGATTCCATGTAAATTTTAGAATTATTTGTTCTAGTTCTGTGAAAAATGGCATTTGGGATAAAGAAGAACAAAATTGGAGGTGTCATATTACCTGATATCAGAGTATACTTCAACTATACTATTGTAACCAAAACAGTTGGTACTGGCCTAAAAACAGACACAAAGATCAATGGAGCAGAAAAGAAAACCCAGAAATAAACCCACTCCTGTATGGAAAATTAACCTATGACAAAGGAAGCAAGAATACACACTGAGTAAAGACAGTCTCTTCAATAAATGGTGATAGAAAAACTGTACGGATACATGCAAAAAAATGAAATTAGACAACTTTATTGCACCATATACAAAACAAAACTCAAAATGAATTACCCAATTAAATGTAAGGCCTGAAACCATAAAAGTCCTAACAGAAAACATAGGCAGTATACTATTTGACATCACTCTTAGTAACTTTTTTTTTTTTTTTGCATATATCTCCTAGGGCAAGAGAAACAAAAGAAAAATAATAAACAAATGAGGCTACATCAAACTGAAATGTTTTTGCACAGCAAAGGAAAACATCAACAAAAAGAAAAGGCAACCTACTGAATAGGAGAAGATATTCACCAATGATACATCACATAAAGGGTTAATATCACAATATATAAGGAACCCATACAACTTAACTCAAAACAACAACCCAATCAATTTGATTAAAAATTGAGTAGGGGACCTGAAGAGACACTACCCCAAAGAGGACATAAGATAGCCAAGAGACATGTTAAAAGATGCTCATCAACATCAATAATGATCAGAAAAATGCAATGCAAAGCCACTCTGATATATCACCTCACACCTATAAGAAAAACTATCATCGACAAATCAGAAAATGACACATGCTGGCTAGGATGTGAAGAAAAGGGAATCTTCAGTGCACTTTCGATGGGATTGTAAATTGCAGCCATTCTGGAAAACAGCATAGAGGTTCTTCCTCAAAAAACTAAAAAGAAAATTACCAAATGAACCAGTAATTCAATTTCTGTATATTTATTCAAGGAAGTTCAGAGTACTAATCAAAAAGATTGACACACCCCTGTGTTCACTGCAGCACAATTTACAGCAGCCGAGATGTGGAAGCAACATGTGAACATCCACAGCCTGATGGATAAAGATGTGGCACGGAAATATCAGCCATAAAGTGAATGAAATCTTGCCATTTGAGACAACATGGATAGACCTGGAGGGTATTACGCTAAGCAAAATCAGGCAGGTATAGAAAGAAAAATATCATATTACCTTACTTGTATGTGGAATTTAAAAAATAAAACAAAACAAATGAACAAGAAAAATTGAAACTAACTCATAGATACAAAGAACAAATTGATGGTCACAAGATAAGAGGGGGTTGGGGATGGGGGAGGAATCAAAAAGTTGAAAGGATTAAGAAGTACAAATTGATGGTTATAAAGTAGTGACAAGGATGCAAAGTACAGTGTAAGAAATGTAGTCAATAATATTGTAATAGATAGTTATGATGTCAGATGGTTTATAAGACTTATTGAGGTGGTCACTTTCCAAAGTATATAAATGTCTAATCACTATGCTGTATACCTGAAACCAATAGAATATTTTATGTCAATTGTAATTAGAAAATAAATTAATTTTTAAAAATGTTAAGTGGTGTTCAACTGCTTCATTAATTTGAGGAAAGCCAAGACCACAAAGAGGAACCATTTAACACATAATCAATTGGTCAAAATAAATAAGTCTGGTATATAAGCAGAGGACACCCATAAATACATTTTTACACTGTTCTAACAGCATAACACTGGATACAAACCAAATGCCCCTCGCAAGGGAAAGGAACAAATTGATATATTCATGCAATGTAATATTGCATGACTATAAATATGAGCAAGAGCCACATGCATCCTCATTTCTACATCTTAGTAACAATGTTGAGTGAAAAATAAATTGCAGTAAACTATATAAAGTTTGATTGAATATTTAATTCTAGAAATGAGTAATGATTTATGAGCCTCACTGATAATGTTATGGATGGGCAGAGAGAGACCCAGGTCAGCAGCCCCCTCACCCTTCCTCAGTTCTTGTCTTGCCCACGAGAGAACGATTCAAACAAGAGACAAACACGTATAGTGGAAATGAGATAGCAAGTTTATTTATGAGACACACATGAGCACAAAGCCGCAGACAGGCACCCAGTTAGTCTAAATGTCCCACATAGAGAGGAAAGAAAGTCCTTAGAAAGTTTGTTAGTAAGTTACTGAGTCTGTTCCATACACTTGAGCTGAGGCTACAAGTGGCTACTTGGCTAATCTAAGTACGCTGACTATAAGGGTTCAGGATTATATCTCAGCTGGCTTTAAGGCTCCCCTCCCCTCTTGGGAATAATGTACTGCTACAAAGACTTTCTTTCTCAGTTATTAAAGGCTCTTTGTCTTAGAGAATTTTTACAGAAACTCCCTTTTCCAGAATGAAATTAAAGGACTACCCCCACTCCCCTATGATTTTGCTTGTGATGTTCAGGTCACCCAGTGATCTTAGTGAGATGGTTACAGAGGCCCCTTTTCTCAGCACGGTCTCAAGGACTCTCCCCTCCTCCTGTGCTATTCTGCTTGTAATGCTCGAAATAAAAGATAAAAGCATGTGAGCCTAGGTTTTAAGTCCTTGCAGTCCTTTGCTGAATACTTCTTGCCAGTCCTACCTACCCAGCAAAGTTCTCGTTTAGAATGGAATGACGGACGAAGTGCTTCCCAGACAAGGTAAAACTAAAGGAGTTCACCAAGCTGTCATTACATGAGATGTTTAAGGAACATGTTTAAGAAAAAGAAGATCAAAACTATGAACATTAAAAAGGCAACAAATTTACAACAATCAACAACTGAATCTAAAGAAACAAAACAAAGAAACAAAAACTAAACGAACAACCAGGGCAGGAACAGAACCATACATGTAGAGATCATTTAGAGGGTTATCAGCTGGGAGGGGGAAGGGAGAGAATGGGAGGAAGGTGCAGGGATTAAAATGCATAATTGGTAGGAACAAAATAGAAGGGGGAAGGGGACGTTAAGAATAATATGGGAAACGGAGAAGCCAAAGAGCTTATGTGCATGACCCATGGACATGAACTAAAGATGGGGGATTGCTGGAGGGAATGGGGGTACTGGGTGGAGGGGGGCAAAGTAGAAAAAACTGGGACAACTGTAATAACATAATCAATAAAATATACTAAAAAAGGCACATGAACCTGTAAACACAGTGTGTCTTTAAATAATAATTATGATTAATTCAATTCTACTTATGTGAATAAAAACTGTAAAAGCAGAGACTGATAACTAAATTTAAATGAACAAAAATTTATATCATTATAGAACTCTCAATTACCAAACTTAAAAACACCATCATTGATAGAGGTTTATCATATTATCTACTTCACTAGAGTATTATGTAAATGAAATAAAACATAAATAATATCATTAAATAATATTTAATAAAATATACAATTAAAATTCAAATCAATAACAAAACAAAACTCTGGCTGTATTTTCTCTGGAGACTCAGACCTCTGTGTTTTACTTTTTTATTTTTTATATTTCCTCTTGAAGATATCTTTTGATTATAGCATCTAATTGTTCACAGATTCATCTAAAATTTCTTCAACAATAATCTACAAAAAATATTACTCTATTTTAACATTGACTCTAATGTTAATGGATTCAGTTTTTTCATTCACATGTGGATTAAGGAGATATATATTAGATACAATTATGGAGCAACATACCACGTGGTAGGAGATAGAACCCTAGCTTTAAAATTAGACAAAGCTTAGTTTGAAATCACACATTATTTTTTGTTTTAGTTCAATTACAGTTGTCCCCATTTTCCCCCCATTGCTCTTCTCTGCCCTGGTCACCCCCACCTCCCATGTTCAATCCGCCCTCCCATTGTGCTTGTCCATGGGTCCTTTATACATGTTCCTTGACTTGACCCTTACCCTTTTCCTCCCATTATCCTCCTACCCCTCCCCTCTGGTCACTGTCAGCTTGTTCTTTATCTCCATTTCTCAGATTCTGTTTTGCTCACTTGTTTATTTTGTGGACTAGGTTCCACTATAGGTGAAATAATGTGGTATTTGTCTTTCAACACCTGACTTATTTCTCTTAGCCTAATCCTCTCCAGTTCCAACCCAAGAACATAGGCAGGAAAATTTCAGATATCCCACTCAACAATATTTTCACTGATATATCCCCCAGAGCAAGGGACATAAAGGAAAGAATAAACAAATGGGACTATATCAAATTAAAAAGCTTCTGCATGGCTAAAAAAATCAGTAAAATGAAAAGGGAACCAACTGTATGGGAAAATATATTTGCCAATGATATGTCAGACAAGGGTTTAATCTCTAAAATATATAAAGAACTCACATGATTCCACATCAGGAAGACAAATAATCCAATGAAAGCATACATTGTTTATTTGTAATAACATTTTAGCCTATATATTTGCCATAATTTCTCTAAATTGTATTTATTATTAAATAAAAATAAAAATTCTCACATTTGCTGACTGTTGTGAGAATTAAATAAGATGATACAAGTAAACCAGAAGCTGGTAGTATGTTTGGATATAACAGGTATGTGATTAATGAACATTCATTCTTCCTCTCCCTAAGTCTATCAGAGGATGAAGGTGAATCACTGTATGCACTGGCCAATGGAAAAAAATAAATAAGACATGGATGTCATCATTAGAAATCTTGTAAAAATATGAAAAATAAATAAAAGTTACCAATAAGTTACAAAGCAAGTCAGAATAATATATATTTGTCACAATGAGCAGAAAATGCCCTTAACTGAATGTAAATCTTGATTTAAATACATCTATTCACATTAATGATAGCAATACCTAACATGTGCCTAGTGTTTAAAATTTGCCAAGTGCCTAGTGTTAAAACTTTGCCAAGTTTTCTGTATTTGCATATTTCATTTGATCCTCATACCAAGTCTAAGAGATTAATATTCTTAGGACCCACTTTTGTATAGATAAGAAAACCAAGGCATAAAATGACTATTGTGGGCTGAATTGTATCCCTCCTCTAAATTTACAAGTTGAAGTTCTATTCCCCGGTATCTCAGTATGTCATTGTATTTGGAGATAAGATCTTTAAGGAGGTAATTAAGTGTAAATGAAGTCATTATGGTGGGGCTTCATCCAACAGAACTGGTGTCCCTGTAAGAAGGGGAGATTAGGACAGATGCACACAGAGGGAAAGTCACATGAAGACACCGGACGAAGACAGGCATCCGCACACCGAGGAGAAAGGTCTTAGAAAAAACTAACCTGCCGCACCTTCATCTTGGACTTCCAGCATCTGTAACTGTGAGGAAATAAATTTCTGTTGGTACTGGTTATGGTCACTCTAGCAAATTAATACAATACCTTCCCTAAATTCATCCAGCTAGTAAATGGTGAAACAGGAATGTAAACCAGAATATTAGTTTGTGACTGATTCATGAAAAAGTCCTCTGTAACCTTTCTCTGGCATAACTTAAATTTTAAAATGGGAAGAAAAGATGGAGTTGAGGAGGAGGTACGAGATTGGAAAGTTCCGTGGGCCTTGCTGAGGCTTTAGAAGACATGTTCCTTCCTACACTCTTAGACTATCAGCAGATGAATTAATTTACAAATCTATCTTTTCCACAAGGGAAAACTTGTTTTTATATTTTACCTTACCTTTATCTCACCTTCTGTTCATGTTTCTTTTCTTCCTATTTTAATTCTTTGTATTAATTTCCAAGGCCTGCCATACGAAATATCTGATATTAAGTGGCTTAAAGCAACAAAAATTATTCTCTGACAGTTCTGGAGTTTACAAACCTGAAATGCAGGTGTGCACATCACCATGCTGTCTATGATGGTTCTGTGGTAGGATCTCCCCTTGCCGCTTCGTGGCTTCTGGTGGTTGTGGGCAGTCCACGTCGTTACTCGACTTCTGGAAGCGTGACTTCATTCTCTGCTTCCATCTTCATATGTCCATCTTCTCTCTGTCCATATCTCCACAACCAAATTTTGGTTTTGTTGTAAAGACACCAGCCACTGGGTTTAGGGCCCGCCCTAATCCAGTATGACTTTATCTTAACTTGATTTCATCCTCCAAGACCCTATTTCCTTAGGAAGGTCACTTTCACAGGAGGTCAGGACACGAACATACCTTTTTGTGGGACACAGTTAAACCCACGACTCTGCTATAGACTATTTTTTTATGAAATAGCTAGATAAATCTAAGATGAAACCATACTGAATTCAAACAGACCAAAATTTTTATAATATGAATAGCCTATTTATAAACACTTATTATTTTAATATCACCTGGACTTATTAACTGTATTTGATATCCTATGTGATGCCAAGTATAGGTGTATGTCCCAACAGATATTCAATAAATTACTAATTAATGTACACAAGAGAAAAGCACCAATTTCTATTCTTTTTCTATTTTAGGTTACATACATAGCTCATCTTTTCCATAAACTCTTGAGTTTGGAATTATGAGCTTAGCACATAAAGATTACTAAGAACAAACCAGTGACTAGTGAAGTTGACTTATTTAAATAGATTATAAAATTTTTGAAAATTAGCATATTTATGCCTCTATGGCACATATTTTATATACTCTTGATATTTCACACACTCCTACAATGAAACAATGATGGAATAATTGCTCCCTCTACATTTAGATCAGGTTTCTTCTTGTTGTCCATCTTCATGTATTCATTTCATCAATATTTATTAATTGCCTACTATGTGTCAAATACAGTGTAATTAAAATAAGAAATAAACATGAACAATTGTACATTAGAGTCTGATAATTTTCACATTTGTCATAGTTTTGAAATTAATAATTTCTTCCAAATTATTGTGCCCTTCACTTATTTTTTATGTTACATTATTCACATTCTAAAAGCCAATAAAGCAGAAAAAATAAAACAGAAACTCTTCAAAGACAGATTACCTTGGCTAATTCATGAGTAGTATCCTTTGAAGATCCTATAAGAATAATGTGTTGCAATAAAGCAGTTTAATTAATGAAATGATGTGAAACAAGAAAGGAAAATATGGTGCAACCTCAACAAAAGGATTCTATCTCATAGGAAATAGAAGTTGATAACAGTTTTCTGCAGGGGAGTTTAAATCACTGTGTTTGATAATACCACACACATATCACCACCACCCCCATCCCTCAATACATGCAAATTGTCAAAAGAGAACTTAACAACACCATGATCAACAGGGCAGATTCACGGCGCAATTTGAGAAGTAATTAAGAAACACCAAGACCTTTGCTATTATGAATACAAAATGGAATGCCATTTAGAGAATTTAAACTGACATATTTTTCTGAAAGGAAATTGTGCAGATTTTATTCCAGGTCAACTAAAAACTTATATTATGCCTAAGAAACTAGAACAATGCCACAGCCTTTTATGATACCTTGGAAAAGGTTATTTCAATGCTATCATTAATTTATTAGTACAAAACTGGCTAATTTCCCCAAGGTTCTTATAATTTGAGAACACATCTTTGAAGCTTCTGAAGTGCAATTACTGGGAAATGAATAAAAAGCTTAAATTGGAATACATGTAATAATCTTTGTTTGACTTCTCTTAATATCACTATCAATCCAAAGAGAGTAGTTTTACCCTGTGTAGTGTTTAAAATTTAAAAAAAAAGCCTCTCTGCCAGCTTAAAGTTTTAATGTGTGTGTGTGTGTGTGTATATAATTTAAGCTTGTTTAAAACACACAAAAGTATTTATGAAATAAATTAGTCATACTTAAATAAGGAAAAAAGTAATTAGAACCTAAAATCTCTAAATCATTGAGAGAGCATACTAGACTTCCAGGAAATACACAAAGGTCAGAAACACTTTCAGACGACTTCTTTATTTCTACCTGTGACTTAGGCCCAAAACTTCACATAATTTTCCGACCTGATAGTGGAGCTACACTGTGAAGAAGCCTCAAAACTTTGATCTCTGAAATACATGTGCCTCAGTGACCATGTAAGATGACCCAAAGCAACAGTGCATTTTTAAAGCAAGTTTGCCCAGTAATCACACCTGAGATTTTTGTGTCTTTCTCACATGCTTCAAGGAAGGGGAAGGGTCTGGAAGTCAGGGACTAAGTAATCTGGAAAGAGAAACAGTTAATTGGCCAAAAGCTGAAGGCCCTTTGGTAGCAGAATGACAGGAATCTTGTGGATATCATATTTTAATACATTTGTCTTATGTCTATTAAACTAGAGCCAGGACCAAACAGTTTACTGGCTCTTGTTTTCCTCTGATTCCCACAGTGGACATTAGCTAACTTTCCAAAGACAAAAGGCATCTCTCAAAGAGATTCTTCTCTGGGTATGCGATTCCGTACACATTGTTAGGAAGTGAGGGAAGCGGGGACATGAGTAATTAAGTGAAAGCATTAAGAGAGCAGCTGCAAATATTGTGTTTGCCTTTATTTTTTGTTCATTTTCAGTTTATTTCTCATGCAACTCCATATATTAATGCAGTGTCTTGCTAAAATATAAGTTCCTATGCATTATGTCATTCCTTGGTCCATCTCAGAATTAATCCTCTTTGGAGACCAAGAGGTGACTCTTGTATCCCTAATGCTTAGAATGTACCACTGACAAAATTATCTCAGTAAAAGACAAGGCCTAATTAAAGGAAAACTACTTATATGTTTAGATATATTTAAAAATTCATTCTTTTTTATACTTTGTCATGAATATGTAATTGCACTATTGAATTACATTATATCTCATTATGGAAATATTATGTCATTATTTATCATTGCTTAACTAGCAAGCTTTGGGAAACTTTCTGTGCTCACTCTCCTCAGACTAAAGACATAATACTCTTGACATTACAGAAAATGCCATCGTATAAACTTTCATTTAATTGTATTTTTATTCAGCAAGCTTAATCTAATTTGAAATTCTAAATTTATAACTTGAATATATAGATTATTTTTAATAAAAAAGAAAATCTAATTTAGTATCATAAATGAAAACATTTACTTAAAGAAATTAATGAGAGATTTTATAAGAAAAGACATTTTACTGTTAATAATTTCTTAGCTAAGGAAAAATATAACTATATTCTTCTACTGTTCACTTTAGATATTCAATTTTATTGAATTTGGTATCTACAAAAGTGACCTGAACTATAAGAGGTTATACACAATAGAGTTACCAAAATGCTTGGAAATTAAAGATTTCAAAATCGAGCTAATGTCTTCTGGACAATGCTTCTACAAATATTTTGAGCCACGATATTAAAGAATACCAAACACCATATTCTTCTTTAAATCTAGATTAAAAGATCTTTCTTAAATTAATATTTTTGATGTATTCTAGTTATATTAAAGTTGAAAATACACATCTCAAACTATACAAAAGGAAAAACAGACTCATCATAGCTAAGTTACCCATTTCTGTGAAAAATGCCTTAGCTAAACAATAAACCTGATTAATATCAAACCTTATTGCAATTTAGAGCCAATTGACAAAATCATTATCGATGAGTGGCTGTTTTATAGAATTATTTTTACCCTTCAAAAATTGTTATGGTTCTCCTGAAATAGTTTTTGTGTATTAAACTCCACATACTGACATTTTTCCCTCTCAGCTTTGCAAATGGTATGCGCTAACTTCCATTCATCAGGCCTGTTTTATTTTCTCCTTACAACCTGTCCTTCCAAGTCCCTCTGTTCTCAGGAAACTCACCTGGACAGTTTTAGAATCATCAGGAAATAAATGTTTGATTTGGTCTGATTTACTATGGCGTAACAAACAACAGCAGTTCTTAACTGATGGTTTTGACCTAAACCAAACAAACCAAACAAACAAAAAATTGGTACTTTTAATCCCCCAGAATTTTTCCAAACAAACTATCTGACTCATATTTATTTTGCTCATCCTTGGTGAATGGATCTAAAAGTAGATATATGTAGGAGTTCTTTAAAATTTTTAAACTTCCTTTATTATAATCAGTATTTGCTCAGTTACACTTGGATAATGGGCATTAAACTCAATAAATTCAGTTAAAATATACCTTTTCACACATACAATTCACATCTATTTATAAATTGTAATTAACTGTTGTCCATGTAAGGCAAAACAAAAGTACTATCCGCAGATCTACTCTGCTAATGTTGAATGCAGATACAGTAAATGGAAAGATGTATTCACTTACTCATTTTTCTTTTCTTTTTAAATTTCCCCTTCATACTTTTATGTATATCTATGCACTCAATTATCTTACTATGAAGAAGAAAATAAAGACGGAGAGCTTATAGGTAGGAGTTTAAAGTCTGAGTTGCACATAGAAGCATATATCAGCATATGTCCAGTTTCTCTTTTCGTCATCAGGGTTTACTGAAGTCCCCGGGGGCGCCCATCTGTGTGAGGCCCTGGGGACACCACAGGCTACTCAACTGTCACAGTCCTTTTTTCACCAACATTCACAAACTTGAGAGATCACAGAGCTGGTTATAACAATCATACAAATAAACAGTCATTTTAAAGCGGGGGAAGTATTATGAAGTCTAGATAAATAGTACATACAAACAGGACCTGATCTAATTTAGACTGAGTGTGAAGTTGTCCATAAAGAAGTGACTTCAGTTAAATGCTGAAGTCTTATAAGTGGCAAACCCAGTAAGGAGAAGGAAGAGAAAATGAAAAAGCTGTAACAGAGAGCTGGTTAAAGTTATGTTCTCGATAGTTCTGATAAGTAAAACCAAAGGATTTGTGGGGGGAGAAAACCAAATATATAAACTTTACTAACTTCATGTCAGGAGTCTTTACTTTCAGGGTCTTAAATTTTTTAAGCAGCTGGCCTTTATTTTCACTTCACACATTCATTTAGAATGCTGACCATTTAGTGTCCACTTCAATAATTAGTATGGATAAATAAAATCAATTAACCAAATAAAATGTTCCTAGGATTTTTTAATGGTCATAAAAATTTAACGAGTGGATCCTAATAATCATTTTGAATGAAAGGATGTGCACCATTCATGAAAGGTTTTATACTGTTCACAAAGATGCTATTAAATGTTTCCAGATTGCACATGGCTTTGTTATTTAAAAATCATGGTGACAGTTAAAAATCAGTGTGCAGAAATACCTGGCCCTAAAATTCCCTGTAACCCATTCCCACCACGTGAGTGTGCTCTCATGAGCGCTGAATATGACCCATGTAAACAGTGCCAGCAGTGAACTTGCAGGAAATCACGCACTGTTCTGTTACTCTTAACTAGAATTTGTAAACTGTCCTGTGCAACACTAGTGATTTTTAAAATGTCAATTTATATTTCATGAAATAGAAACAGCTCCATTTTCAAGTAACTGTGAGATATATTGGCCTACAAAATTAGAGATTTTGTACTAAAATATTTCTCATAATCATTAATTTATTAGACTTTATATGTAAAATTGCCCCAACTTTACCTACTGAACATTTTTTTAATGAACAACTTTAAACATTGTAAGGGCTACTCATATTTCTAAGGACACACAGTGTGGGGAAATTGCTTTAAATAATTTCTTCTCCTGATAAGACTCCCCCCAGCCCCCCACCCCTGGAACAGGTCTATCTGGAACTATTAATAAAGCTTGTGCCATACACCAAATACAAATAGTCCCTGGCCCCCTTGTGGTGGTATGTGGTCAAGTGAGAAGTTCTGCAAAATGATGTATACATTGAAGGGGTAGTCTCCAATTCCAATTTGAAAAATCTGTCAGTTTGAGACACCGCCCCCCAAGGAAGAATTATTTTTTGCTCTTCTACCATGTTAGCCAGCAAAATTTGAGATGGTTAATGTAGCCTTGGCCTCAGTGCCTGGAAGACTGTGATGAGCAAGGCCTCCCTCGTGACTACTGGTGCACCCAAGTCTGGAGCAAACACAGCACTGTCTTTTAACCCACTGAGACGTGGAAGTTGTTTGCACAGCACAGCCTACACTGTCCCCATAGAGAACACTCAGTGAAATGCTACATATCATTACTGTCAACATCTTTAAAAATGTAACGATCGGTCACATTTTGTAAAACAAAAACCATAACAAATGTAACAAACTGAGTAAGAAATGCAGAACTTCAGAGCTTCAGTGTTTGTTGTTTTTTTTTTTCTGGGAGGGGATGTGTAACCTCAAACTCTACCAGTGAAATTCTATCTTTTTCCCACCAAAAGAATTGTGATGTATCTATCCATTGAGCACAGGACATTCAGATAACAATAACTGAGTAAGGGTAAGTACTTGCAAAGCATGTAAGTTATTGTAGATGAAAATGTTCTTTAACCTCTAATGTGTAAATTATGCTGAAGGAATCATTGGTTGAAAACAGAGCATTTAAATGAGACATACATAGGATGGATTTTTGACTCTCCCTTTTAGCTATAAGACCATGCACTTTCTATATAAATTAGCTTTCTATTTCATAAATAGAGAAAATAATGCCTAGTTCATAGTTACATTTTAGGTTAGGGTTGTTAAGCATAACACATAATAAAGAATAATAAATAAAGGACATTATTTTCATAGGAAACCTTCATAGTAATAAGTAGGAACATTCAGAAATGAAATATATGTTCAATAATAATCAGATTTTTAAAAATTATATTTCACTCTATCATATGTATCTTTCAGGAGATTCTGGGTCTCTCACCCTGATTTAAATAATTATTACCTTTATATGTAATATGTATGATTCTAAATTATTGTATTAGTTATCTGTTTTAATGGAAATGACTAATGTTTATTATCAATGAGAAAAATCCTTTTCCTATTTTACTTATACATACTTCTGCATAAAGAAATTGTATTGATACCAAAAGATTGTGCCATTTTACAAAGATAGCAGTAGAGTGACTGGGTTTCACAGAACAGTTTGTCGTCTATTATAAAAACTGTGTTAGTCGCAGTTCGGAAGAGAAGCGGAACTGATAGCATGCGTGTCTGTACAGAGAGAGATTTATTTCAGGGAATGTTTTCTCGTGCCTGTGGGGTCCAGAGTCCCGAAAGTGCAGTGCAGGCCGGCAGGCTGGCGAGCTCAGAGCGGAGGTTGCAGCGCTGAACCCAAACGCAGCCTGGGGGCAGAGTTTGCTCTCCCTCCGGGGACTCCGTTTTCTTTCCTTTCAGACATTCAACTGATGGAGGCCCACCTACATCAGAGAAGTAAACCTGCTTCACTCAGAGTCTACTGATTGAAATGTGAATTGCATCTACAGAATACCTTCATAGCACTATCTAAAATGGCACAATAGGCTAAGTGAGTTAACCCACAAAATTAACTATGATGAGAAAAAACGATTTCGTGTGATTTGGGTGCAGAAAGCAAGTCTCTGTTGTAGTTTTACAAAGACAGACAAAAACCTCCTCTTAAAGATCTTTGGTCACTTGAGCTCAGGAATTCAAAAAGTGTTTACAGTTTTGGAATAGAAAGTAGGAAAACCATTTTTTAACTAATTATATATGGGCCATTATCCAGACCCCATAAAGGCATTTAACAAAGGAATTTCATACACAAATATACTTTTGTACTAGAGAAAAAATAGAAAGCAGTTTTCAGCTTTATTAAAAATATAAAAATTTGTTTTAATAAGAATTTAAAATGCAAGATAATTCATAATTATAGAAACCAAGCTTCCTCATTTATGCCTTTATGGTTCCTTACATTTCACCTCCAACAGAATGCATTTGACGTAGAGTGGTCCTGATTGATTGATTGGTTGATTGATTGATTGATATACTTGCCTCTCCTGTTAACATACTAGTTCCCTGAGACCAGGAATGGATTCTTGCTTTTTTTTTTTAATACTTGGTACAACGTGTTGGAGTGTCCAGTAGCTAGTTCTTAACAATGTTTACTGAACAGAATCCAAACTTCAAAGTTTGAAAAATATTTTCGGTTTCAGTTTACAATTGCTTCAACTATATTGCACTAGTTTCTATTGCTGAACCCAATATTTAGTGGCTTAAAACAACACAAACGCATTAGTTTATAGTTCTGTAAGGTATCAGCAGTCTGCGTGTCTTTCTGGAGGCTCTTGTTCATTTATTTGTAGGGAAAATTCAGTTTCTTTTGGTTCTATGATCGAAGTCCCCATTTCCTTGCTGGCTGTCCGCTGAAAGTTTCTCCCAGCCACGAGGGGCTGTCTGCATCACCCCGCACACGGTTCCTGTTCTCCACCTCCAATGTCAGTCTTGGTGTGTTGAGTCTTTCTTGTGCTTTAAATCTCTGCTGCTGCCTCTTCTGTCATCAGACCTCTGACTAGTCTGCCTTTCTCTTCAGCTTAAGAACCCTTGCCATTATGTTGGGCCCACCCAGATAATCCATGATAGTCTTTTTATTTTAATGTTTGAAGCCTTAATTATTTCTACAGAGTCCCCTCTTGCCACGTGGAGTAACACGTCACAGGTTCTAGGGTTAGGGCCTGAGCACTTTGGGGGATCAGAACCCAGTCTGGCATGAAGTATCATTATAAGAGACCCTGTTTTATAAGTGACAAAGCGATGGAGTCCCACAGTTCACACATCAAGCACAACATTCAAACCCCAGTAAGGCCATCTGCCTTCCATGTCAGACCCTTCCACTTCACCAAACTGTGCTTTTATCTCCCAAATCAACAATTAGGAGACTCGTTGGATTTAGCATTTAAATTAAATGCATCCAGTAAAAACAAACAAACAAAATCTATTCTGGCTTTTGAAATAAATGGGTTAAAAGTATATATATTTTATAAGTATTCAACAAATAAATGCATAGTACAATATATACACATCTAAAATGAATAATAAAATGAAAAATATCAGTAAATAATAACCAGAAGGAAAACAGGGGAACAAGAGGTGTATATACTAATATGCCTTATTTTTTATTTATTTCCTTAACACCTAAAACAAAATTAATGTCAGAAAATGAACTGTTTGCAGAATATAAACAAAGATAAAAGTCCTACCCACTAGACTAATAATATAAGGCTCTGTAGAAAAATAAGCACTACAATCTATAGAATAAAGAGAAAACTTGTATATATTGGCAATAGCAATAATATCATTTCAGTTGTCACTTGATAGAGATTCTTTATGATGAGACTTAGCACAGCAACACACCTTAATAAATCTACATTAGACAGAGCTGTGCTTTGCCAGAGATAGACAATTTATTGACAATTTTTAAAGATTCTGGATAATAGCTTGGGCATAAAAATA
This sequence comes from Tonatia bakeri, assembly GCA_004024845.1. Lineage (NCBI taxonomy): Eukaryota > Metazoa > Chordata > Mammalia > Chiroptera > Phyllostomidae > Tonatia > Tonatia bakeri. Next base: position 29,355 of record PVIA01003798.1, read on the forward strand.
TAAAAATAGCTGTGTGTTGCAGTTAGTATGTGGTTTGCTGCTGTTGCCATTAAAAAGAAGGGAGAAAATATCATAAACACATTAACAGTGCCTTATCCAATGAGGTACTTTAAGAACTACACAAAACAAAATCGCATGAATTATTCATTTTAAATGTGGCCATTTTAATACAAGCAGCTTAGTATCTACAGCACAACCCCAAAAGAGTAACACATAAAAACATCATGTTTTTCTTTGTGAGAAGAGAATGTACCCTTGAGTGAATAAAACTTACCTAAAACTGTAATCATCAAACATTGTAAATGCTAACTTCATATAAAATAAAAGTATAACTATGTTATATTAGTAAATCAAAATTACCAGCCAATTTACTTTTCCTAAGTAAATCTAGTGAATGTTTTAAAAACAAAGTGCAGGAAATAGTTCAATTTTTAAATTTTTAAATGTATTTATTAGATTAAAAAATAAATGAATAAATGTGCAAATTTAAAACTATACATTCAACACTAATAATGTACATTAATGAGGTTACAGCAATAGTATTAAAAAATAAGAGATAACCAAAAAAAAAAAGAGATAACCAACCAAACATTTGTATTTTCCAAGGAGTTGTGGTCATGTTACGATTCTATAAATCCTCAAGCTCTGTTTACACAATAACAAATCAACTGGTTAAACAGTGAACAATTTAGGAAGTCAATGCTTGCTTCGTGTACATGATTCCAAAGGTTCGATATTTCGTTTGTACATAATGTTGACAAGTCTATCACTTAATTAACTTAACCTACTAGATATTTTAATATATTCTAGACAAAGCCATATTCATAGAAAAATATTTGCATATGAAGCTCCTCTGTGTCTAGCTTCTGCAGCCATCTGAATCAGCCTTATATGATAGATATGGTATAATGAAAGGGAAAACTGGAGAAATATGCATAAAACAAATAGTCTTCTCTCATTGGAGCAGGTATGTGTATGTGTACATGCATGCAAATATCCATAGGCAAAACTTTACCTGTGATTGCAAGCATTGTGATTTTTGTTGTTATTTTTATTATTATTTTGCTTTAATTCCACAGTGGCAATATGGACACATGCTACAGGAGGAGCACAGGAGTTTGGGAATTAGATAGCCCAGACCTTTGTTCAATCTGAAGATGGCCTTTTCAGGTTACTGGGCAAATCACTTAACCTCGTTAGATCTTAGATTCCTCATCCTTAAAAAGAGTCTGAAATAACTTTATTATCTCTAAGAAATTGACTCATTCCTGGCAGACAGTGTGTACACTTTCAGATAACGTCAGATCTGTCTGGTTTCTCTGCTAAAGCTGGCCTAGACGATGCCACAAATAGCAGCTCTAACCATCTGGTAGCTGTGAAGTAAACCTGCTTTTCATACATGACTTAGATCAGAGTTTCTTAAACTTCCATGCATAAACATCACATAGAGGCTTTCTTTAACATTGCCCACTTCCTTTTCCCAGCCTCTGTGACTCTGATTCATGAGTTATGTGGCAAGGCCTAAATACCTGCCTGATGCAAGCTGTTCTCAAACTGAATTTTGAGAAACACCTAACAGAAGCCATAGCTGCACAGTGAGCATCATTTGCATAGTGAGCAGTTAACATTTGACCTTGGATTTTAGCTACAATTCTAATTGGGTTGCTGGAATACTCCTAATTATTTAGTAAATGATTTCATCTGGTTCTCTTAGAAGACAACATTGACAACAGTGTTTGTTTACAAGTGTTCTCAGGAGAGAGCAGGAGTGGGAAAAATAGGATAGGTTAAACCCAAGAAAGAAAGCAACATGAAATTACAGCTGCAGAGAATTCCTAAGCATAAATTACGTTGCAGTTTGTCTGATATCAAGGTAGGGCAGCTGGGCCTTTCTACTATGGCACCAGTCCATTGGTATACTTTTCTCTCTGGGACAAGTGGCTCCAGCTCCAAAAGGTTTCCAGCTCTCAGAAGAGGAGCAGGCAGAAGTTGAGAGTGCATTTTCCAAGGGTATCCAATTAGGCAGTGATTCAAGAATTTCAACTTGAGCTAGCTATCCATCTTCTATTACACTCCCTTCAATAGCCACAGAGGACTGATTCAAGACCCGTGAATACCAAAATCTGCAGATGCTCACATGCCTTACATAAAATTACATAGAACAATGCATACGTCAGCCCTCTACATCTGTGAATTCCCAACAGTGGATCAAAAATACTGTTTTCCACCCATGATTGGTTAAACTCACAGATGTAAATCCCATGGATGTGGAGGGAAGACTACACATCTATTGAAAAAAAAAATCCATATATAAGTGGACCCACTCAGTCCAAACCCATTTTGATCAATAGTCAACTCTGTATCTTCCCTTGTTAACTCTATAAACATTAAACTTGCAAGCTAGACTTCTATTGCTTATGATATTCAGTTGCTCTAAGAACCCATAACACAGAAATTGAATAGTAGAGCTTAGAATATGCCACCCCAAAATAGGATCCTTTGGCATATTGATTATTTTAAGTTAAGGGCAATTGAGAAAGATCTGGCACAAGAGGACATTCTGAAATCTTTAGCCTTCCTGAAAGCCAGAAATAAAACTCCAGGTTAACAGTGCCCTCCATGTACCAGGAGGAAGGAAGGATTGTTATAACCGGAGATCAGGAATTGAGACAGAGAATCTACGAGAAAACCTAGTTAAACTAACCCTCATCTTCCCAGGCATTTCTGCGCGATTGACTGCTCTTAGCCCAGACCCCTTCATCTTACTTGTCTGTCTATGAGGTACAAAAAATTTTCTGCTCTGCTCACTTTTTCTAGTGTTCATTCTCTTGTGAAATTTCCCATGTAAACATTTAACAAAATTTGTATGCTTTCTTCCCGTTAACCTATTTTATGTTGGTTTAATTCAGGGATTAGAGGATATTTTTTCTTCCTTGAAATAGCCAATAGACTCAAGCTTTTTCCTCTATGTTCTTCTGCTTTGCTTTTATTTCCTAATTCTGACCTTGGTGTGTGGCTTCTTATAACTTCATCACAGCGTATGATCCACTTACTGCCACAAAACTTCAAAGCTCAGAATGTAACATTACATTTTGTGTTCAATGGACTCTCATGAATTATCAACTTAATCTTTGGGCCACTTCCTGCTGGGCCCCCACTGTCTTGCTATCTTACACGTGACTTTTGGTCTAGCTGCTCAGACTTCATGGGACAAATGCTCAGTTACACAAACCCAGTTTGAGCAATTCAAATTAGCTTTAGGAATAAAGAGACTTTGTAACTGCTTAATCATTAAAACAATTAAAAATATATGCTTAGGTAACATTTTAACACTGAAGTTTGAAAGTCTTAAAATTCATTTATTGAATTTAATCAAATGTACAAAGCAGTCTGTTCTTTAAGCTCTCTACAAACAAAATGCTAGTTAGGACTATACAACAAGAATAGTAACAGGTACATTGGATATTTTTAAAAATTAAGTTGGAAATTATCTCATATTTTTTATTGTCTCACTATTGTGGGCTGTTGAATTTCATATAAATCTAGAAGTAGCTACAAAATTGACCCCTCCCCGCAGTGGAAACAAGTGTAGAGACAATCGTATTCTCCTGTCTGTTTTATGATGTAAAGTGATGAGGTTCTCGCTAAATCCAAGTGACAGAACCTGTGTGTGTGTCTGGAAATTTCCTCGATATTGTAGAATGCACAGAATCTGTCAGCGAGTTCCTTCTTCTCTAGACACAGTGATTGGATTAATCATCACAATTATGCACAGCAGGGATTTTTTAGCAGGTATTTACAAAAACCTATGTTACTGAAATTTCTAATTTAAATATTTTACTTCCATGTATTTGACTAGCTACTATGTTAAAACTGAATGGTCACTTTCACCCACCTAGCAATCTAACAAACATTAGCACTTAACAAAATAACTTTTTGGCATCCCCAATCATTTTTTAATGAAATGAATTGGCCAACAGCTAGAGTTTAGAATTGACAAATTAAGTATACATATTTCAAAACAATTCAGGTTGAAAATTCAGTGTCTGTGAATGAAAAACAATATGCACAGAATCTTTTCATGAAAGCAGAAGGTGGGGAGGTGGGTATTGTAAGGATTTTGTTACTTTTGGAGAAACAGGGTATATAGCAAGAATTCTATTTGTAGGGAAAAAATGGTGCTCATATTTATAGACTTAAAGTATTTTAGGCTTCATTTGATTGTATTTAACAACTATTTTTATTCTTAGAATCTGAGGCATCACATACTAGATCATTGTGAATAGGACATAGAATTCTTTCATACACTGCTTTGTGTCATGCTTGTGTATGCCAAATTCAAGTTTATTGCCTAAGATATTTTGCCACATAGACACGCCAAGGTAAACCATAGGGACTGTATTTTTTAATACTAATTAAATTTATTTTTCATTGCTGAAAGCCAGTCATAATACTCATAAAATCTGACCTTTCCTTATTTTGCATAATGCCAGTCATTGTGCCAATTTGCCCTGACAGTTTAACATCAGAGATTCCATATGAATGATTTACATTAATTCCCATGGACTGAGGTGCTGTTAAATGGTTAGTTAGGTTACTGGAGACTTTTGAAAACACAAAAAAGAACAAGACACTTTAAAGGGTGAAGTATCTATCATCTGTCTATTAACTATCTGGTAATCCTTATAGACATACACACACAAAGAAAAAGTGAATTGATTTTTTTTAATCATAAAGTCATGTAAGAATACAGTATATTTTGAGACATTATTTCTTGTCACTTGGCTGGCTTCAAAAAAGAAAGTAAACCAAAACTGAAATCAATTCTACATTAATTTATAAGATTTCTCTCATTCTATTGAGTTTGTTAAGGTTATTCTTTATCTAAAATTAATATATATGGCTGGGATGAGACTAAAGAACAGAAAACTGTACTTAAACAATGATTAAAATAAAATTTAAAAAATCAAATGAAAAAAATAAATAGAATAAAATTAATATATGTAGTTAAAGTTTTTAAAGAAAATTTCCTTCAAAGACCAAAATTTCTTTTTATTTTTTTCAAAACACAGAATTTTACTATGAGTTCACATACTCTAACATATTAACAATAATATCTAGGTCTAAAATATCAATCAAGAATTAAGCTACTTAGAAGCTGGCAGCCCTCTCAATCAAGTGGCCAGTGGTGTTGCAGTGATTACCACAGTTGTAATGCTTATTTAAATCCAGAGTTACAAGAACCATTTAGGCTTGGCTTGTGATGAAAGCCCACGAAAGAAAAGAGGGGAAAGCTTCTTCTTCTTGTCAGGCAATTTCATATTAAGAATAAGGCTCAGACCTATCCTGCAGGGAAATAATTTAAAGAAGTCACTTCATAGCTTGACAACTGTCGTTTTGATTTTAGTTTTCTTATTAATTCAAAGATTCTTAAATGAGAAATAAAATTTAAAATCTAAATCAAAATTTGTGCTTTAAATGAATTTCAAATGAGCAAAACAATCAGTTGAAGGGTAAAGCTCTTTCTTATTTTTTAAGAATTTTTCTATTTTCCATTAAAATGCTTTACAAGTGATTTCAAATTGGTATGTCTTTTTGCCTTTGAAATAGCTGTTTCAATCATTAGATATGAGATTTGAGATTTATGAGATTTGAGATATCTCATTATAAATGAGATTTGGGAAGTAATAAAATAACAAAAGATGATAAAATCTAGAAAATTAAAAATGTAAACTTTATATTTTGCACTGTTATTTCAGGTATCTTTGAAAAATGCATTCTATTCAATGGTCTGAGATTTATAGCTATTAAAATGAATTGAACAATTATAGCTAATAAATTTTATGCATATTAAATATTATTGTTAGTGAGCATACTCTTGTCATTTACTAGACATCAACATCAATTCAATGACAGTTATGCTAAAAACTCATGTCAAATTACTTTTAGAAAAAGGTACAAATTATCAATTTGACATATGTTCAAAAATAAAAATAAGTGAGTTTATGGCAACAGATGTGTGTATATATGTATATACACACCCATATGTATATATACATATATACACACACACACACAATTTTAGCTGACAATCTGTTCAATGATTCAGCAGTATCATGTGGTTTCCCCCAAAATGTTTATATTACATAATTTCTATTCACATTGAAAATATGGGAATATAATATTCTGATGATAGTTCCAAAGTTGCTTTTTAGTTTGTTCTTTTGGGAGTTTTTTGTTTGTTTTTTGTTAAAATGTATGCACAGAGCCCTGGCTGGTGTAGCTCAGTGGATTGAGTGCGGGCTGCGAACCAGGCATCGCAGGTTCGATTCCCAGTCAGGGCACATGCCTAGGTTGCAGGCCATGGCCCCCAGCAACCGCACATTGATGTTTCTCTCTCTCTTTCTCCCTCCCTTCCCTCTCTAAAAATAAATAAATAAAATCTTTAAAAAATGTATGCACAGTATAGTTCTCCTCTATATAAGTATGGTGTATTAATGTAATGTCTGAAAGTGTTTTGTCATCTCTTCCACTGAGAGATGAAGTCAATTTCCCTTACCTTTGAAACTGGGTTAAGTATATAAGTTGCATTGATCAAAAGAATAAAGCAGAAATGACGTAGTATAACTTTGAGGATGAATCTCAGATCTGCAGATTCTGTTTGGCACTCCTAAAGCACTTGATCTTGGAAACCAGCTGCCATGCTGCGAGAAGGCCTCACTGTGCAAAAGCACTCTTGTGGGCAGACCCAGCTCAGCTCCAGAGAAAATGCCACCTACAACTATCAGCCACAAAGAGTGAACCCTGTTGGACACCTCAGGCCATTAGAGTCTCCTGATGATTGTAGTCCCAGCTGACACCAGATAATCGTATGAGATGAAAAATATGGTTGTTTTGTTTTGTAACTTTTTGTTTAGTGGAAATCATTGATTTTCAATGGTTTATTGGTTTGTTACATGATAATAAATAATTTGAAGCAATCTTTAAGAGTTACAGATAACATGGCATGTGTTTAGAGAAGAGATATGTCTTCAGTTTCCTCACTACTCAAACATTAGCGCAGGCTCTGAGATTTGTGTTATTGTTCTCAGCTTGTTGTCAAACATGGCAGGTGTCTTTGGCTTTCCTCTCAGCCTTGTTGCTTCAGCTAGGTTTTTGCAGCCCAATTTCTGATCAACTTATGAACAACACACTAATGGTCTTCCGAGATTTCATTTCTATTCTGAATTTGGAAATATGATTGGGGCCTGGACTGCCTGTCTAATGATTTTCAGACCACGTTCCTGTAGTTAACAAGATTTGCTACTTGACTAAAGGGTGGTCTAGCTCAAGTGGAATAAGTCAGTAGAATTCCCAACCATCCTTGGCCCATTCTGTTGACTTTGAAGTTACATTGTTCTCAGTTCCATCAAGGACTTCTGAAAATTTTACCTCTCTGTAGGCCTTCGGTAAAAGATTGAAATGGTTTTATTATAGATAGCAAGAGAAGGCTGACCTATTCCAAAGTGTGTTTTATAAACATCAAGGTCCCACTGGAATTTTCTGATAACACAATATGAACAATGGAACTTGATGATCTAAGGAAGGGATTGGAGAAGCTAAGAAAAAGAATATTAGTAACTCTGACTTAGTTTGTGCTTACTGGCCCATATGTTCATCATCTAGGATCTATGAAGTTTCTACATGAATAATGTTGTTATATTCATAATCTAGTTGTGGTGGCATACAAATAATTAACCATGGTATTGCTCAGGATAAAGTGAATGCTAAAAAAGAGGTATATACAATTTCCTATGTGAGTTTAGAAGAAGGAAAGTTTAATTCTGATGTTAGAAATTGACTGGAGAGAAGAGAATAGAGTTTGAGGAAAGCTTCATGAAAAAGGAAATATAAGAGTTACACTAGAGGTTAGGACGAGAAGGTGTTGATAGGCAATAAAAAAGGTAACTAAATTCCAGATTGAACAAAATGAACACAACAAGCATAAGGAAATTTGATATCACTAACATAAAATAAGAAGTTAAATATGAAATAGGTGTTTGGAGACCGTTTTCATCAGTCTTTGCTAAGAAGTCTGGACATTTTGGGGGCAGTATGTCAGTAAGGAATGTTTTGGGGGAGATAATTAGTTGCCATGACCAAGCTGAGGTATTAGAAAGATGCCGGTGACAGAATGGAGGCTGCTCTGAAATGCAGATAGATGTGGATGTAGCATGTAGAAAATTTAAGAGGCTCTGGGAACAGTTGAGTAGAGAATATATGGAAGTTCCTAAGAGTACATGGAAATAAAAGAGAAGACAACTATCAAAGACTATCTTAAGCAAAATACAGTCAAAGACACTGAAATAGAGGACAGGCAGAAAGTGACCAGAGGAGAGAGAAGAGGGAGTTTCAGGGGAAAGGGGGAAGGGTTTACAGGAACAAAGTTAAAGGACACATGGACAAAAACTAAGGGGAGGGTAGTAATGGGAGGGAAGTTGGGAGGAAGGGGTGGGTGGGCTGGATTGGGAGTAAAGGGGAGAAAACTGCACTTAAACAATGATTAAAATAAAATTTAAAAAAAAGAAAACTGGTTGATTTCAAGAGTGAGGATGAAAAGAAAAAAATTACGAAGATTCCAACCTGGGTGGCTGGGAAGAAATTGTTGTAATAATCTTGGTGAAGAGAATAATTTTGGGAGGACAAAATTTGTAAGAGAGTCATAATAAGAATATTCTGTTTTTATGTGAAGATTACAGAAAAGCATTTGCAATGTATGTGTAAAACTGTTAAGGAAGAGAAACCAAGAAAGTGACTTCAATTCAAGATACATCAGTTGTAGAGAGAAGTGGAAGCCATCGGAAGAAAGAAAAAGTGCAGAAGAGAGCTGAGTAAAAACCTTCTGGAGTCCTGATGATTCAGAAGAAGATGGGCAAAGTGATGTCTGTGAGGCCGAGTAAGAAAATCATGAAAGTATTATTATTGAGTCAAGGAAAATTCCATGGAGACGGATAAGCCATGGGGCCAAATATTCAGAAAGATTAAAGATAATGCAGAACAAAACCCCAAAATGATATTCAATAATAAGAGAGTATAAGGAAGTCAAGAACACAAGCAGAAACCAATATTTCAAGATAATTAGCATAGAAAGGAATAGAACATTACAAAAATGATATCAGAAGTACACAGATTATCTACATATATAACAATTTCTCAGAAGACATCAGTGATAAATGATCCAAAAATGCATCTGAATGTAGAATAATGAATTTTACATTAGTGATTTACAACATGAAGTTTTATGCAAGACTATGATATTATAAATTCCTAAATGATATTGGCACGTTAGAACAGAGAACATGTTGACTATTTAGAAACCACATCTGGGTAGTTTTCATTTATTTTCATCTCAAGTTTTAGCCAAATTCATGTTAAACATTTTGTTGTATAATTTTAGATGATTTGAATATGTATTGAGTATATCCAAGGGAAATGTATAATTAAACCTTGATTACAGTCTCATTTAAAGCTATATTTTAAAAAAACTAATTCATTATATCAATCCCATACACAATTGTTAGTGATCTTAAAAAGTAATGTTCAAGTTTTTCCTTTTACTTGAACAGTGTTAAGATGCAAACTAAATAAAATTTGTTTATTTTAATATTTGAAGCGATTGAGCAAAAAGGAAAAAGGACTCATGGACTTGGAGAACAGTGTAGTGATTGCTTGGCAGAGGGGCAGATAAGAGAACTAAATGGTAATGGAAAAAATACAATGAAGTTTAAATTAAAAAAAAAGAATTGTTTCACTTCCTCAGAAGGATTACAAAGTTACCAAATTTACAAACAATATGGCAGTGCTACAGTATTTAGATTTTCTTCTTGGAAAAAAAAAAATATAGAATATCCATTTCTATGAGAACGCATGAAGTAGCAATCCAAAGCAACAAACTCTCAAAAATAGTTCATGACATTCTTCGTCGATTTCTTTCAATCTCTTAAAGTACTTCTTCTGCAGATTCACTTCTGCTAGAAGTATCATGAAATTCAAAGCAGTGGAGCAGCAGTTTCATTATGTATAATAAATACATTGGTGTAAAGCCAGCAGTGTAATAGTTCCTGGTGAATTGTAACCAGAGGGTCCAGCAAGGATTCTAGGAGGTCAAATCTGTGAGTGTGAGAAAGTAGGGTGAGGCCTCAACCACCTGTTTTGTTTAAATATAGCTGGAAAACTTGAGTAAATACCTCAAAGGAATACGGATATTTTTCACTTGTTTGTGATTAAAAACAAATTTAAACAGTCTCCTTTCACTGAAGACACTTAATTAAAGCTAAAGGAGAAAGATAACCACTTAACAGCAGGGATACTCATGGATACAAATGTTTCATTAATTGGAAAAAAGAAGACAAAAAAAAAAAACCTTCCCAAACATATTACTATGTGTTTTTTTAACACATTTCATTAAGTGCATTTTTAAATCAGTTATTGGCATAGACCTCCCATAGTCATAGCTTCAAAACACTTTTAACACATCAAAATAAAGGGACAGGATGGAAATGAGAACAAGAGATTATTCTTTGTTATAAAGATAAAGCAGGAAGATCACTCTCTGCCCGTGTGTATAGCACATATTCTGATACAAAGCAAAGACCATCCATCTATCCATTCATTCATTCAATCAACAATGATTCTCTATCTACAATGCTTCTGTTTCTGTTTGGTGATAAGTATAGAGTAGTGAACAGGAAAGATACTCAGCAACAGACAGCTTCAATTTCAGGTGATAAGTACTATAAAACAGGTGAATACAAAGTCCTCAGGCAAGAGGAAGATGATACAATTTACTCAGTCTTGGGAGGAGAAAAAGTATCATTCTGAGGAGGTTACTTTGATACTTACACCTAGATTGACAATGACCCAGCTAAGACCCAGGGTTAAGACCCAGGTGAAGAAGGAGGGAAAAAGTATTACAGGCAGTGTTAAAAGATAAACTGAGGCAGGCTGAAAATTTCAAGAGTTTGAGCAAAAATCCATCAAATCAGGCAGTATCAAACCAGAAGTGGGTAGGAATGCTTCAGCAAGAGGGGATATGGAAAGGCTTTTAGTGAGTAGGTGTGGAAGCAGAGCAAGGAGGTTATTTGATTGGATATAGCTTAAGAAGTTGCTTTATTTGGGAAAGCCCAGTTAGTTGTATCTGATTGATTGTCTTTAGGTTTTGATTTCTTAACTTTGAGGTATTTATAGGCTTATGATTCGGTTTGTTTATGTAGGCTGATAAAGCATTAGAACCACCTCAGTCTGATGGCTTTGCTGTTTAATTTAAGAGCAGGACAAATGGCATACACCACTTGCCAGAGAACAGCAAGAACCTAAGAAGTGATTTCATGTGGCTGGACAAAACCAGCAAGAGTGAGGGGTGTGGACAGAAGGTAACAGCAGAGACCCAAGAGCGGCAGGGGCCAGCTAATGACAGGCCTAATGAGCCATGAGAATGGATTTTACTTGAAAAAGTAATAATGTGTGTAATCCATATCAACAACTGTAAATTTTTGGAAAGTAAATTATATTTTTAAAATCTCTCCACAAACTGTAAGAAACACAACTGTTCAAAATTAATTTTTACATCCATCTCAATGATGGACTAGAAACATTAGCAATGATATTTTCCTACAAGCTGACTTAACAACATAACAAAATTCATGTAATGTTTGTTTTGAGTATAATATTACTTATCATCCTGGACACATTCCTACTGTTTAACTCAATTTTGAAAAGCTAAAAGTCATTAACAAAAAAATTAAATACTTCTGAACAAAGTATTTCCAAGATTGAAAGTCAATTGTAGCTAAAGAATACAATCTTAACCATATATGTGAGAGAACTTTTGAAATATTACATATGATAGAGACTGCCTTTCATACAAATGTGGCATAATGGTCCGCCCCCACCCCCCTGCCCCCAGTGGATTTGGTGATGCTGATAGTGGTGGAATTAGCAACATTATATCCATTATATAATTTATTTTTTAAGATTTTATTTATTTATTTTTAGAGAGAGAGAAAGGGAAGGAGAAAGAGAGGGAAACATCAATGTGTAGTTGCCTCTTGCATATCCACTATTGGGGGCATGGCCCACAACCCAGGCATGTGCCCTGACTGGGAATTGAACCAGCAACCCTTTAGTTCACAGGCCTGCACCCAATCCATTGAGCTATACCAGCAACGGTTCCACTGTATAATTTAAATCATATTTTGGCAAAGCATGGGTTTGTTTATTCAGCAAAGAAATAAATGAAAGGTACAAATTCTCATTCACATATTTTTGAAGAAAAAAATAGTAGGAAAATGAATAGAAACTTTTTTCGACTCACTCACCAAGCTATTCTAGGAGAAATTCTAATCTAAGAGAGATATTTGGCAACAACACTAGTAGATTCACTTGATGAAGTGAAAGCAGTCAGTATCCTGATAATACTGCAAGAAAAGGATAAAATAATAATAAGCTAATGGTAACATAATAAATTCTTTAGGGCATAAAATGTTTAGCTTCTGGTGCACTAGTCACTAATGGAAGAAATGATAATCCCCCCTAACAAGATACACCATAAATATCACCTGATAAGCCTCCAACTGCATTTTAACTTAAGAGCGGGATTTTTTTTTTCCCAGAGATATTCAGCCCCATAATGTTATGTATCTTTTATGATCAGTTATTGCACATGTGCCATGGAAGATATTACAAGATTTGTAGCAAAGCAGTTATGCTTTGTAGATAAGAATCTGCCTTTCAAAGGGAGCAGACTTGCTTCAGTGTTCTTCTGTTTATTCTTTTTTTTTTTTAATGTTGTAAATATTTTTCTCTTGTGGCCTAGAGTGATACGGATTTCATACATTTCATAATCACTACTATGACATAATCCGAACCTTAAAGATGTATTATGTATTTCATTACTTTCCATAGCTGGAAGTTGGGCATAATCTTTGAATGGTCCCTTTCCATCAGTATTTCTATAATTGTGTAAGGCCAGGAGGCATTCCCTTTTGAGTTTTGCCACTTTCGTTCTCTTTTTTCCGGATCTTTGACTTCACCACATCACAATCATGCAAAGACAAGGGAAATAACAGTTTTCTGTTGTGACACCAAGATAAACTACTTTTGCTTTAAATATACTTCTAGCTAGACAAATGCAATAAACCATGGTACCTATGGAAATACATGAAGCATTTCTTGAAGTTAATCTAAGGAAATTAACATGGACACAGCGAGCATTTATGTGACTGGATTTTCTCCTTTGAGGACAATGAGAATGTATCAAAATTTTCCAGACCAACTCCCTGAACTTAGGAAACTTACTTAATTGAAGTAAATCTATTAAAGCCTGGAGAATAATAGAATCAATGAAAAATGCAAATCAATTTAAATATATGAAACATTACCTAAGAATATATTTTGATAAGCAACACTTGAGAAAGTATTCACTCTCAAGTTTTTATAAGACAACATCTGAAATCCGAAATAAAAGGGAAACAAATGCTGATAGTAATCAGCTTAGGCATCAAAAACTATGTTCATGTTCATAATATCAGAATGTCTTTATTTATTTCTAATACATATTATTCATTATTTGATTATTATGTATTCTCCATTATCATCAATACTTATAATGATAATAGTGACATAAAAAGTTAATGAATAATTTCTTTTTTATTTAAAATAGTTATAATGAATGGAATGACTATTTACAAGAGAAAGAATAATGCATCCCTCAACATGTGGAAAAGGAGAGTATTAAGGCAAATTACTATTTTCGAAGACATACATATATTTACATTATTATATTTTTATATATGTCACTTCTAAAAAGAATACCAGTTGGCAAAATCAAAGCACTAGAAAATAAATCTAAAATCACTGATTACATTAAGGAAAATAAAGCAAAAAAAAAAGGGTCCAAAAATAAACATATATATACTCCCATTACACAGGTAATGGTTAATTTTAGGTGTCAACTTGGCTGAGTAGTAGCACCCAGTTATTCAATAAACACTCTTCTAGGTATTGCTATTAAGGTAGATCATAGATGCGGTTAGAATCTATAATCATTTGACTTTAAATAAAGAAGATTATCCTTGTTCTTGTGGGTAAGCCACATTTAATCAGTTGAAAGGCTTAAGAATAAAAACTGAGGTCTCTGAAAAAAAGAAATTCTGCTTCAGACTGCAGAGTTATCTCCTTCCTGGTAGCTTGCCCTACAAACTTTGTATTTCTCAGTACCCACAATCACGTGATTCAATTCCTTAAAATAAATGACAAATCTTCCTCTTTAGATAGGTAGATGGATAGATGCAGATAAAACTGGTTCTGTTTCTCTGGAGAAACTGATTCTGAAGGTAACCTTCTTCCTAAATGTTTTTCTGCTCTTGAGGAAACATTTGCCTGTTATCATCATCTGATGAAGATTCACTCATCAGTTTTGTTAAAAATAAATTTCTGCTAACTTGTGATAATCAGAAGTTTCTGAATAAAAATGTCCCTTTTTTTACAGTTGCATTTATAGTCATTTATTTGTTCTATTTAAAAATATATTTTCAAAATGCTTTTGTACTTACTTGAGAACATTATTTATTATATATTTTCACAAAACATATTAAGCGTCAAAGATACAGGCCTCCCAGCTGTCTGTTCAGAGGTGAACAGGGTGGGGCTTACGCTGATTTTCACTCTCATGGTGCAGCATTTATGTTTATCATGCTGTGTAAAAACTCCTGTTATTGAAAATGTTTGTGTGTGATATATTTATGCAAATACATACTAAACTGAGACAGCTATTAGAGTATTCCACTTTAAATCTCAAACGGTATGCATGTTCTCTGGTACTTGCTAAGTGCTCTGGAGATGTTATATAGAGCAGAGAAGGGGCATGTAGGTCACATGACTTGAGATAGGCCCTAAAGAACATGTAAGACTTAGCCACACAGCAGATTCAGAAGCCCGCTGCATCTGGGACAAATTATAAGCAACAATACAGAGCATATTAGTATTTTAAACCTGGGGATGTTGGGAACCATTACCATGGAGGGTAGAGTAAAAAAAAGTTTCATATTTTGCCATTTTAAAGGTAAGGAAACAAAGCACAACAAAACTTTGTCCTACCAATTCAGGCCCTTAGGATGATTATACAGCTGCTATTAAAAAGAGGTTTACTCAAAAAAATAAGTTGATATAAATTGCAATAAACAGTAACACTTTAAATAATTGCCTAATCAATATTAATTCCTCTGGTATCCATTTAACACCATTAATCACAGTGAACTCATTTAAGTATTAATGTGAATGTCACAAGTAATTCAATTGGCTTTCTACCATTATTCAATGTTAATTACCTTAACTGAACCATTATTTTAAAGCATTATCCTCTAAACATGAAAATAAAAGCAATAAAACAACACATTAAAAATTATAACGTAGAGCCCTGGCTGGCATAGCTCAGTGGATTGAACACGGGCTGCGAACCAAAGCATCACAGGTTCGATTCCCAGTCAGGGCATATGCCTGGGTTGCAGGCCACAGCCCCCAGCAACCGCACATTGATGTTTCTCTCTCTCTCTCTTTCTCCCTCCCTTCCCTCTCTAAAAATAAATAAAAATAAAATCTTAAAAAATATATAAAAAATTATAAAGTAGTGCTATATACATTTTATCTCTATATATAGTAAACTACTTGATTCATTTCAAATATGTTCTTTGAAGGGTTTAATTTATCAGTAAAATAGACACACATATTCCCTCAAAACTATGACACATCACTTATCCATATTTGTAAGAAAAAGAATTGAGTCTTGTAAGGAAATTTATCAAATATTAAGATTTCTCATTTAAGTTCTAAAACTTAGTAAGATTATTTTAACTGTTGACTTCTATCTGCAATGGAGATTGTAAGTATTTTGTCACATGATATGATTCAAAACAACTGTGTTTTATGGTACTTATGCTAGTTTGGCAAGTTTCTCAGCTTCCTATCAGATGATCAGATCTCATATATATGTAGGCATTTAATTTAGCTGCTTTTCCCTAGTTAATTTGATTCTTCTAATACTATACTGAAAACTGAAAAAAGGAAGGAAGGGAGGGAGGAAGGAAAAGGAAAGAAAGAAAGAAAGAAAAAGAAAGGAAGGAAGGAAGGAAGGAAGGAAGGAAGGAAGGAAGGAAAAGAAGAAAGAAACAAACAAACAAAGAAAGAAAGAAACAAAGAAAGAAAGAAAGGGGAAGGAAGGAAGGAAGGAAGAAAAGAGAGAGGGAGGGAGGGAGGAAGGAAGGGAGAGAGAGAGAAAGAAGAAAAAGAAGGAAGGAAAAGAAGAAAGACAAGTTTGTTACAAGTAAGTGTAAAGTATGAATCAGTAAATAGCTGAATTTTGGATTCAAAATAGAAATGACTTGTCATGTACTGATTCTACATAATGTATTTTAGCTTTGAAAAGTCTAAAATATTCTT
This sequence comes from Tonatia bakeri, assembly GCA_004024845.1. NCBI lineage: Eukaryota > Metazoa > Chordata > Mammalia > Chiroptera > Phyllostomidae > Tonatia > Tonatia bakeri. The sequence goes on from PVIA01003798.1 coordinate 45,828, forward strand.
CTGACTTTCAGATTTTGTTTTAGGGTTTCCATATCCTGATTTAAAGTTAAATTGTCCTGAGATGTATCACAAAATGTAAATGCTATACATAACATTTTATTTTTCCATTGTATTTCATTTTCAAAGCAGTCAAGGAAGGGAGCATATTTTATTCAACTTTGCACATTTCATAGCACCAAGTTCAGGGTTTTGCAAAACAAGCATTCACTAGAAAAAAATTTAAAAATGTATTTTTACCTCAAAGTAGCTACAAAATAAACATGATTATAACCTAGTAAATTACTCATTTATACATATTTATATACCATACACAATATAATGTAATATACAACATGGCCTTGGTCAGTAGTTCTTAGAAATGACACCTTTAAAAATATAATAAATAAAATATTACACAAAGTCTCAATATAAAACAAACAAACATCAGACACGTCATTGAAAGTGGTCCATGGGACCCGGCACTTGCAGCTAGGCCTTCCTATAATGACGAGGGTAGCACATCAGATTCAAGTCTAAGTAAAGACTGAGGGCTATAATTTATTAATTGTAGATTGCTGGTCATGCAACTTTACTTTTCTGAGCCTCAATTTGTCTACTTGTAAAATGAGACTAAAAATGCATCTAATACTAAGCATTGCTGTGAGGAGGAGAATAATAGCTGTAAGTACTGCTATTATTTTGTGTTGTCATTTATTCATTCAGAAATATTCATATATTAATACACAATAGAATATTAGCCCTAAAAAGAAGGAAGTCTTGCCATTTGCAACAATATGGATGGACCTTGATGGATTTATGCTAGGTGAAATAAGTCAGACAGAGAAAGACAAATACCATATGATCTAACTTATAAGTAGAATCTAACAATATAAATAGAACCCTCCAAAACCTTAACATACTGAGCTCACAGATACATAGAACAGATAAGCTGTGGCCAGAGGTAGGGATTGAGGGGTAAAAGAAATAGGTGGTGACCAAAAGGTACAAAATTTCAGATATGAAATATATAAGTCATGGGGATATAATGTATAGCATGTTGACGTTAAGTAATAACACTGAATTGCATATTTGAAAGTTGCTTAGAGTAGATCTTAAAAGTTCCATCGTAAGAAAACAATTGTAACTATGTATGGTGACATGTATACTAGACATATCGTGGTGATCATTTTGCTGTACACACAAGTATCAAGTCTCTATGTTGTACACCTGAAACTAACATAATGTTACATGCCAATTTTATCTCAGCAAAAATCATTTAATTCATACATTTTTCCCAAGAATAATAGGTGTTGTGAATAAAGCAGTGAACAAAATAGAACAAAGCCCAGCCTGCATGGAGCTTATATTTTAGTGGTGGAGATGATACTAAGATAAATGATACATTATTTCAGATAGTCAATAAAGTAATAGAAATAAAAACAAAGTAGAGAAAGAGGCGGCAAGTTCTTTAGATAACTCGAGTATTTGGGCAGTTTTAGGTAGGGTACTCAAGAAAGAATTTGGCATAGAGTGAGGAAGAAAACCACATGACTATGGGGAGGGAGATAGCTCTAAGTGGAGGGAATGACGATTACAAAATCCTGAAGTCAAGTGCTCTTGAAGTGTTGAAGGAATGTGGAGGAGGCCATGGCTCCTGTGGCTGGGGAGGACCAATGGGCCAGCCAGTGATAAGAATTGAGGTCACAACGTTTACATGATCAGGTACTCTGATCGTATAAAACTTTAGGCCATTTTAAGGTTTGACTGAGTTAGATGAAAAGTTACTGGATGATTTTGGAGAGTAATGGACTCGCAGCTTGAAGAACTCACTGGCTGCTGCATGGGAGTGACCGAGTGGGAGGCAGCGTGAGTGAAGGTGCCCCAGGCTCTAGTCATGTGGAGTGGTGGCAGGCGCCCTGGACTGGGGAGCTGAAGTGTGCTTGGAACCGGGATGTACATACGGTTTGTTTTTCATTACATAATGGATTATACATGTCATGAAGTAGCAAATGCACACATACATTGTGAACTAGAACAAGATTCTATATGCATTCATGTTTGTACTGATACAGAATTAAAGCTCTATCAAAATATGTCCTTTTCCGGTTTCCCTCCTATGGCCTTGCATTCCCACTGGCTTCCTTCCTCATGCATGGGCACTCCCCCTCCAGTACCAAAAGCATAATTTCACTTGCCCGGGTCTTCCTTGCTTTGTTTGTAAAATGTTCAGCTTTGCTCTGTAGTTTGAGAGTGAATCTAGTGAGAGAGGTGGAAATGTTTTAAAAATTGTGAACATGTCCATAGTTGTCAAATGCAATCAATATTTTGTAAGCTATTACATTATATTATATATTATAGTTGCATAAACTTGTGATTCTTCTGATTCCTTTTTATCTACTAACATCTCCGTTTCTATTTTTTTCCAAAGTGCTGTTTTTTCCATTATATAGCCATTTCTAGAAGAGAATGTTATCTGTGTTCTCACGTACTTCTTCTGCCTCAGGAGAATATGTTGTGGGCCAGTGGCAGGTGCGTCTGCTGAGAGAGCCCTCCTCAAATCCAGAATAATAAAGACACTGCAGTGTGACATGTACTACAGATGGAATGGTGTTATTGTTTTGCATGTATATAAATATATTACAGAATATGTTTCTTCTTTGTATTTTACAGCTTGCCAGAGGCTGCTAGATTTTTCTCGGGGTGGGGGGCGGTCGGTGCTCTAGGGGACAGTGCTATACACCTACCTTTATAATTGTTGTTTTAGTATTTCCTACAGCTTCTTCAAATTTATATTATCTTACCTGTTTCATTGTGCTCTTCTTACTGGTTTTTGTCTATGACCTCTGAGTTCCACCAAACATCCCAGTGTTTCATAGTAGGATGACTCCTATGATACGGTCAGAAAACCAGGATATTTGAACTCTTTGTAGAGTGGTAACAGATTTTTTTTTTTTTTTAGTCTTCTGAACAATTTGGCCAGCCCAGTTGATGGCTAATGAGAGATTTGTGAAACACTAGCTGAGGTTGATTAATGCCACTATAAAATTATTTTTATTTTTTATTATTGTTACTATAAACCCATTTAAGAAAGAAAGAATTGATTAACATGTTAGAGTGTGTTTATTTCTGATAAATGTGCAAACTTTTCTCAGCACAATTTAGTGGTAATGACATTTCTATTTTTAGAATAATACCTTTTGATAATCTCTTCATACTTTGCATCTGGTTTTGCTTTCCTAATACAAAGAGACTATTCAAACTGTCAATGAAATGTCTGCAACACTTATTTATATCAGTTTATTTTGTAATAGCATAATTGAGATATAATTCACATAACATACATTTAAAGTGTCCAATTTAATGATTTTAGTATATTCTCAGAGTTATGCAATTATCACCATAATCAATTTAGAACATTTTCACCACTTCACCCCCCACTTCTTCCAGATACTAGGCAAACATTTATTTACTTCCTTTTTCTATAAGTTTGCCTATTCTGGATGTTTCTTATCAATGGCATCATATAATATGTATCATCTCCAATAGTGTTTTTCACCTCACAAAGTCTGCACGTGTTGCAACGTGTATCAGTACTTCATTCCTTTTATATTGACAAAAGTATTCCATTGTGTGGATCTAGCACATTGTATATATCCATTTATCAGTTGATGAACAAAATTTAGGTTTTCACTACTTTTTTTTTACTGTTATTAGTATCGGCAATATTAACATTCCTCTCCAAGTTTTTGTGTGGATATGTGTCTTCACCCTCTTAGGTATATACACATAGGAGTGGAATTTCTGGTTTATACGGTAGCTCTTGTTTAATCTTATAAGGAATTTTTAGATAGTTTTGCAAAGCAGCTGCACCATTCCTGCAATCAGGTAGGGGAGCTAGAATTGCTCCACATCCTTGACAACACTTGTTATTATCACTCTTTTTTAGTTTATCCATGCTAATGAGTGTGAAGTGGTATCTAATTGTATTTGTAATTTGCATTTCCTGGTGGCTAATGATGTTGTCATCTTTTCATAATTTTATTGACCATTTGTTTACCTTCTTTGGAGAAATGTCTATTCAGACACTTTCTACTTTTAATAATTACATTACTTGTCTTTTTGTTACTGAGTTATAATCCTTATTTATATATTCTAAGTACTTATCACTTACTTATAAATTTTTTCTCCCATTCTATGGATTACCTCTCCACTATTTTTTGATAATGTCTTTTGAAATACAAAAGTTTTCAATATTGATAAAGTCCAATTTATTATATTTTTCTTGTGTAACTTGTGCTTTTGCTTTTATATTGAAGAACCCAAGGTCATAAAGAATTACACCTATGTTTTCTTTTAAGAGTATTATACTTTTAGCCCCTATGTTTAGGTCATGATCTATTATGAGTTAATTTTGGTATACAGTATGAGGTAGATATACAATTTAGGTTTTCTGCATATGGATATACAGTTGTTCCTACACTGTTTGTTGAAAATATTTTCTAGCCTAAGACATGTTTAACTTACTGTAAAGATAAATTGTTTGCAGGGATTTAAGCAAAAATTTGCATACCCACTTTATTTAACAAGCATTACCTAATTTCTTAAACTATGTCATCTTGGTGTTTGTGCTAGGATTCACAGGATCTCTCTTCTCTGAAAGTTAAAACCAAATTAGTTCCTATACAAATTATTAGGTCACAATAAAAAAACACTTTCTACACCACACATTAAAAATATCTGCTCTATTTGTCTTTCTTCTTTCTCTTTCATATATATATATACTGGAATTGAAGATATATGTATATACATATCACATACACATATGATATATAAATTATATACCAGTATTTTCAATTTTAATCTTATGATCCTCCACAGTCATTCCACTTTACTTTTTCTACCTAATAACTTGAGAGATTGGCTTCATCCAAACGTGAATAACAAGCTGTTTGCTATTTATTGGTTCTTTTACTCTATCTTTCCTGTTTCTATTTCAATTTATTTTGAAATTGTATTTATTTATTTATTTATTTTAGAGAGTGGGGAGAAAGTGAGGGAGTGAAACATCAATTTGTAGTTGCTTCTCATGCACCCCCTACTGGGGACCTGGCCCACAACCCAGACATGTGCCCTGAATGGGAATCAAAGCAGTGAACCTTTGGTTGCAGGCCAGCACTCAATCCACTGAGCCACACCAGCCAGGGCTCTATTCTAATTTAAGTTCCTTCCATTCTATTTCTTGTTAACTTATTTTTATTAAGAATAAACAGAAAACATTTTCTATTTTTCATGACCTCCTAAAAAATTAGTGTTAATAAAAGCTACTCTAACTGTTATGTACAGTTAATTTTTGTGATACTTAGGATACTGGAATTGACCTCTACATTATTTTATTGCATCTGGCTCCATATCTAACTATGAGCTGACTAGGACAGATGTGATACTTGAAATTATAAGCACAAGGTCGAATTTGTGCAACAACAAAAACCATAACCATGTTGTTTTATTTTCTTTCACTTCACTTCAAGGTGCTCTGGGCATCTGTGGCTCTCTAGAAGTAGCAGCAACAAGAGTAAGTAGGCTGAACGAGGACACTCCCACAACACTAGCGCTAACTCCTCTCGGCACTAGAAACCACGTGTTTAAACTCCAGTCTTCAGCTCTCACAGATCAGTTAGGTCAATGCCTGTAGTTTTTACGGAAGCATCTTTGTGATTTCCTGGAAACTATAAAAGTCTTTGCCTAGATCAGCAGCTGCTGGCTGTGTGGCATATCCACCTTTAACAGCGGCTTTCATGAATGGAAAAGCAATCCTCACTGGAGATCTAACCTGGTAAATCAATTTCTGTTTTAAAATCTAAACCAAAGTAACTGATGTTTGATGTTGCCATTAAGAATTTTTAATTTTTGTAAAACTCCTGGGGATTCTCCTGGGAAGCTTCTCAAAATATAAGTGCAATTTATTGTCTGCCTTGCATTAAATAAAACTCTATATTCATTTGCCTTAAAGAAAAAGATATACTCTTAATGATGTATTTATTCTTCATTCCTGAGCAAATATACACTTTGAAATAAAATTTGCCCAAAGCACAGAACAGTTTCTGCTCAACCCAAAGGGAAATAGGAACTATACAAATATTACCGAAAATGCTACTATCATACCTGGGAGTCAACTGGATTTTTCAAATTTATTAAGCAGGTAGGGGGTAAGCTCCTGAAAATAAAAAAAAATTACATTCTTATTCTGTATTTTAAAAAAATGTCATTAAAACACAGTAAGAACAGTCTACTAGATACATGTAAAATGTGATTCTGGCATTTCAAAAACCTGCTAGAAAATTATCTGAGGATAGTTTACTTGAACTGACTTAAAGTGGTATTTATTAAGAACACTCATTCCATCTTTTGCAGCTACCAGTGAACATCAGGGTCCCTTTCGACCCCACCATGAATTAGAAGAGACTAAAATATGGATGTATGGATGCATGATAAGCACAGTGAGGTCCTCTTCTTGGTGATTGTGAGAGTGAGCTTTGAGATCAGTGAGAGTTTTAGCTATTATGAATAATGGTGCTGTGAATATTCATGTCCAAGTTTTTGTTGTTTAACAGCAGTATTTATAGAATATGCAACCTTGGAAATGTATTTTGACAATTTCCCCACATCTTCAAAAGAGGTACCATAAGTGTTTCTACAGTTGCTTTGAACATTAATTAAGTAATTGGACGTATAATATACAGCATCAGGCCTAGCAGGATTTTAGGTTCACAGTAAAATAATATCTCTAATTATAGCTGTAATTGGTGGCTAAAAATCTCATACCAAATGAGCAGATTCTTAAGGTGAAATGAAGAAAAACTAATATGGCTACTGTGTGCACATCAAAGATCAAGAAAAAATTTTTCCAATCCTGCATGAGTTTGTACAATATTTGTAAGATCACTATGTGACTATGTAAAAAAAAAGTCTCTTGTACCACAATACTGTTTGAAAAGTTCAATAGAAAAAGGTCAAATAGTGTGCCCAACACAAATGAAATGTTTTCATTTCTAGTTAATTAATTATACACTAAACTGTGTAGCCTTCAAATGTCTTCAAATGCAAAAGGCATGATTGCAAGCTTTCAGAGTTTCAGAGAAAGGATGATTGACTTCCTTTAACCAGATTTAAATTGTACCTCACTTCTGCAAGTCAGGCACATGCATTGATTTAATAATTAAATGCCATATTCTCATTTCCTGTTCTACCCATTAGTTTTTCCTCAGGCAGTGAATACAAATGTTGAAGAATTTTTGAGTCTAGACTTCAGTGGGTAGTCAAAGTTGGTAAAGGAAGTGTATTGTATGTCAAACCAAAACAAATCTAAAGGCATTTGCAGTTTGTATAATGGCAAGTTTAGCAAGACACACAATTTTCCCCGGATACCTCAAATGTCCTAGTAATCATTGAGATTTTTCTCATAAAATAATATAATTTAAAACCAGATATTTAAATCTCATGTTCCCATTTCCTTATTTTATTTTTAAAAGATATTATTTATCTATTCTGGAGAGAGGGGAAGGGAGAGAGAAAGAGAAGGAGAGAAACATTGATGTGAAAGAGAAACACAGATTGACTGCCCCTGACACACACCTGGGCTGGGGACCAATCCGCATCCTGAATCTGCACCCAATGGAGAATCGAAGCTTCCACTCTGCAGAATGTGCCCAACCGATTGAGCCACACCCACCAGGGCACTGTTCTCTTCTTTTAGAGATGAGAAAATTAAAACGAAAAATTTAAAGAAATCACTTTAACTTCATATACATTTGATTCAAAGATCATTTTCTAGGGGGAAAAAACACACGCTGTTAGTAACAGATGAAAATCCACTTAATATACCTACATATGCCCACATACCTATCTATCTATCTAAATACACATTACCTATACATGTATGTAGTTATAAGTATTTCTAAATTTGAATTTAATTAAAATTGTAAATATACATAAATATTTATAAATCCCAAAGGAATATATAAAAACAATTTTATATTGTATTTATATATAAATATACAATATAAAGGTACACAATCTTTCTATGTATGAGGGCTTATATGACTAAATGTTACTTCAACTCCTTCTAGGCAGTGATAGGATATAATACAGGTACATATCATCCAAATATTTTAGACCTTCATAATTATTTTTCCTTCTATGGGTAGAATTGAACTGACACTTTAAAAATAAACCAAAAAAGCAATACAAACAAAAACCTCACCTCATTCTAACCTCTACCCAATCTGACTCAAGCACAGTTAAAGGCCAAGTAAAGCATAAATGTCATACCATTCTCTCCTTCATCTCCATTCCTTCCCTCAACAGCTAAAAATCCCAATGTTATCCCATTACTAAATAAAAGTGTTTAGTCACATATCATGGATGAAAACACACATGTAAAGGAAGGGCGTGTCCAATAGCAGTGGCCAGGCCTCATAAGACTAGTCAAGACGACCCATTATATTGATAAATAAAATGTATAAAATCTTTATACACATACACTGTAACTACACATACAATGTATAATTATCCTAGTGCTTACTGAAGAATGATTTAAATTATTGTGACATCCTCACTTTTTTTGAAACATCGCCACTGCAATGAAGAAGGAAGCACATACAGAGAGAAAAAAGGCTTGGTAACTAAGACTATATAGTCAAAAATGAATTCTGAACTGGGGCGGCAGCCCATTTTAATAGGAAAAGGTCTAGATATGGAATTAGAGGATCAGGGTTCAAATGTTATCTTAGACAATTACTAACTTTGCAACTCTAGAAAAATAATTCAAAGCTCAGCAATGGAGGATGCAAAGATGATTATAACACACTTTTTAAATAAGTAGAAATAATTGTGAAAAAATCATTACATTAATGTGAAAAAAAGTTTCAAGAGAGAAAAACAGTAATGTATGAATATAGAGAAGAAAACACACTCCCTTTGGGAGTGTGATGATGAGACTTCACAAAGTGGGCAACTTAAACGGTAAGCAGTGTCTTACCAGCCGGGAAACAGAGAGGACATTGTGGAATAATAAAAAATAAGTAAAAGCAAATAGCAGTGAACAAGCATGATATGAAAAGAAGTGTAAGAGGGTCAGTGGGTAGAGGCTACTAGTTATGTGGTAGGGGAGGGTATGGACTTCCAGAAACCTGTAAAAGAGCTGGATTGTAGAGGGCTTTGCTGTACGTGCATTAGCCTTTGGACTCCCTCTTATGGGCGTACAAGTCATATGAGAGGTCTTTCAGTAGAGAAATCACGTGGTTCAGTGTGTAAGTTTAGGAAGATAACCTTAGCTATAGTGTGGAGAAATACATGTGGTTGTAAAGTTAGGTGGCAGGCCATTTGCAGTAGCCCAGGCAAGAGGTGAGGAGGTGCAAGACTTGCCTAAGATAGGCACTGTGTGAACAGTAGAAACTAATTCCAGAAAAATTTCTGAGCTGGAATCAGCAAATCTTGATAATCATTTAAGACACAGGTGGCAAACACAAGGCCTGCAGGCCGAATCCGGCCCTCCACCTTGTTTTATCCGGCCCGGCACCTTGTTTCTACCCTGTGACAGCTCAGAGCTCTCCCTTAACTGTTAAGGAGTACTTACATGTATACAGTCCTAAAATTACATTCAGTCCTTTGAAGGAGACCCCGAGACTGATGTGGTCCCCAGTGAAAATGAGTTTGACACCCCTGATTTAAGAGGTTGGAGTGAGGAGTAAGGGAAAAAGTAGTCTAGAATTGCATCAGACTTTTAGCTTAGAATAGAGAGTAAATAGTGATGGCTTTGAAGAAAAACAGTTGTAAACATGCAAAAATTATCAAATGTGTGCTTAATTTATTGATTTAAGTTTTGACTGATTAAGTCGAGTTACACAGATAGTTGAAGTATAATTTTTGAACTTAGGAGAATGGCCAGGGTTCGGGTACAAAGTTTTAGAAGCCATCAGTTTATGAAGGGTGACCGCATCTGTGCCAGAAGGCTAGGGTCTCCCAGGAAGAGTGTTACAAACAAAATTTTAAAAGGATTAATTCAAAGGAATAGTGACATTTAAAGGATAAGTTAAAGATAGGTGGAAGTAAAGCCGGTTGGGGTTAATTAGTAGGAATAATCAGAGGGGTATTAAGTTTTCAAGACCTAGTTGTAGGCAGGAGGACAAAAGAGAAGAGATTTTCCAGCAGTAGAGGATTGTCAGCAGGGCAGGTGCTGTGGAGATTAAGTCACCTGAAGGCTTGAGGAGACTCCATGGGAGAAGCATACCAGGAAACAATGGGGGCGGGGGCAGGCGAAAGGTGCATTATACCAGAAATGTGTTATTTTATTTGAAATAAGCCAAACGGTCTCCTATATGTTACAAGTCATATTAACCACGGTATCAGCGATGACAGAAGTGAGTTATGCCCAGAATACTAAGCCCCGTGCTAATTTTTTTACAAGTATTGTCGGTGTCTTAATATGCAGCAGAGTTCTCACATCAATGAGGCAACAAATTAGAATAATACATCTCAATTTTATGCACTGTTTTTTTCTGTTTCTTTGAAAGATATGATTACTAACAATTACTTATCAAATTACTAATGTTAACAACTTCCATGAAATCCTGCATCATGAAAGACTGAAACACTAGCACTTTTTTTGTTCTGTGCAAGAGTATTCACCATTGTGCCATAGGTGAAATTAAAAAATAATCCACAAAAAGTAACTTAGAAATGTGCTCATGGATGAGTAACGGATGTCAGGGTATGAATTCCACAGTGTAAGAGCAACTCCATATTTCTCTTCATTTAATATTGAATAGTTGAACATATCTTTATATTCATATATTCACTGATACATATTTATTGGAAACATTCAAAATAATTATTTGCATCTTAACTTTGAAACCCAGTTTGCCTAAATTTTATCACAGTTTGAATATATTTTATTTTATGTATAAATTGGCTCAGAATGTAGAAAATACAACTATATATAGTACATGCTGAAACTCCGAAAATAGATAATATGTTTTTACTCCATGGCTTCTTTTTCCCCTTATTTTGGAAAACAGTGTGATAATATAGGATAGTGGTTATGCTTAATGGCTGTCCAGATAATACCTCCAGCTTTCTGTATTATCTTTGGAAGCACACCTTCAAGGTACGCTGGAAACACACCTCTGCTTCTTTGTGTGTGGTTTTCTGGGAAGCTTTGAGGTTTTAACTTTGATCTCTCCCCTCACACACTGAGAGTTCCTCCTGACTCCACTAGCCCAGCCAGGATCTCTACCCTTGACCGCGAAGACAGTCTTAAACACACTCTCGATGTCAGCATCACCAGTGGTGAAAGCCTCCCTCCTAACCACGGTGCACTTGCCCTTCAGTCCGTGTGCTGTCCTTTGCTTGTCCAGACTCAGAAGTGGCTTCTTTCAACTTTCCAACCAGGAAGCGTTTCTCAGTCACTTAGTTCACATCTTTCCTGACACAACTCAAGTGTTTTGAGGTTCCATTTTTGTTTTTTCAACTCTGTAAACTTCTTTATACCGAGGAAACTAGATTTCTCTTTGATCTATCTGTCAAAGAATGTATAACATTTGACCACAGGGTGCACTCTACTTAAAGTGGCTTCATATTTATTCAGAGCTTTCATTCATCTTTTTTTTTATTCAGTTTCTCTTTCAAGACACGCTACACCTCAGATATTGAAGTTTTGTTTTGTTTTACTATTGAATCCAGTACTATCAAACCTGATCTCAGAAATAAATTTGCCAACTCTATCTTCATATGCCATTAATATAATGTGTTGCCTCAATAGGGGTATTTGTCATTAAGCCTTATATTTCATAGGATGGAAAGAAGAAGGGGTCTGTTTGACCTAAAACAGAATAAATTAGCAAACTATTGGCACTCTGGGCAGAGAATGCTTCTCCAAACCCTGCCACCCTGAAGAACTACTTCTACTTTATCATCTAATTAAAAAGAAGAGCAGCCCTGTGCAAGGGAAGGAGATAGTTTTTATTGTGTACATGGGTGTCCATATTTCATGATAAGGCATGTGGGACACAGAACTAATAACTTCATGCTCGTTAACCACTACAAAAAATTTTATAGATGTTATCTGACTATAGGTTTTTCAGATAAAAAATGTCTGAGTTTGGTGTTGTCATTTATCCCAACTTATCCAATAAACTCAGACCTGGTCAGCTAGGTTAGTTTCCCGAAGGCCCCCACTAGCAGCCATTGGGTCTGGAAGGCTACCCCAGGTCTTCCTCCTCACATGTCCTTTCCCTCCCCACCGTCATAGCTGCCAAACTACGATTTCATCATTTCTCAAAACCTGCCATTTTCCCAGTTACTTCTTTCTAATCAATGTGGTGTCCTCACCATATAGATTTCAGAGGGCACTAAATATGTTTAATACCAATTGCAGATGGAATTCAGGCAAATATTTTAAATGGATCTCTAAAATAAGTTAAAATAGTTTACATGTCATTTATCCTAACCAAGACATACTTCTGGACCTGAGAGGTAGTTTCGGTCAGCGTTAATGTCCTTAAATTATTATTCCTCAACCATTGCTATTTGACTGTTAATGCTAGCTCTCTCTCTCTTTTTTTCACATTGCCTGCCTTCTGTAAGCTCATTGTTAAAGGCATTTATTTCATTAGCTACAGAATTTTCCTTTAGATCATCTGAAAACTACTAGAGTTGATGGAAGGTCTCGGGCACCAACATTCCCTTTACAGAATTGCTGTTACTATAGCTCCAGGCATGAAGGTACCAATTTATTAACTGTAAATTCAATTTAATATATCTCTAAAAGTTCTCGTGACCTCCCAGGGATTAAATATAGAGTTTCTGCTATAAATATCCAAGATAGTTACATTTGATCATTCATTCATTTTGAAAACATTATACTAACTTTTTCCAGTTTTCAAAATCCTCCCAGGGACATTTATTTTGGATATTTCATTTGTTTCTATTAAAGGTCTATTATAAATACAAAAAGAAATATTACCATGTAAAATTTTAAATATGCTTATTTCTCATAGGAATAAAGAGGAGTTATTCTGAAGCCATGCAATCTCCCAATTAAATTATGCTTTTGAGATTGTCTTAATCTTGGAGACCATTTATCTATTTTTTAAAAATAATTTCTGTTTGCCTGAAGTTGACACGAACAGGATAAAAGATGCTGAGCGAAACCCAAAGCTGGGGTCTGAATTCACTCCCTGCTCTAATAAACTCACCAGAGTGTCTCCAACTTTCTCTGTAGCCCTGAGAGCTGGGCTGAGGCCTGGTTTTTACTGACAAAACAATTCTAACAGATGAGTAGCTAATAATTTTTGGCTTTTGCTATGGTAGCAATCTGCTTGAGATATATATATCCATAAATACTCAGATCAATGTTTTCCCAAGTGTTCTTAATTCTCTAAGCTAGATGGTAAATTGTTGTTAACTGAAATAACTCCACATCATTGCATCACCAGATCATTGGGAGAAGCATAGTTAAAAACTGAGATTAAATAAATGTACTCAGAAAAACATTTTAAGCTGTAAATATATAATTATTAAGATACAATGTTTGATCCTGATGAGTCAGCTTTCGAAGTGCTGCTTTGGGAATGCATGCTCATGTGGAAATACCTTTGTCACTCCCACTTTCCCAAAGATCAAGTTCATACTTCTGGAAGAGTTTTAAAACTGGACACTTTTTTCTTCTTTATAGTGATCCTTCATCAATATAAATGCTGGTCAATCAAACCAGCATACTAAATATACTGAACATATTCTGTCTTTTTACCTGTATTATTTTGCTTATTCCACATCCCTTGCTTGAACTTTCTTTTTCTCTAATTTTTAAAAAATTTTTATTGTATTTATTGAGGTGACTTTATTTAATAAGTTATATAGGTTTCAAGTATATAATTTTATAATACACCATATGTATATTATATTATGTGTTTACCACCCAGATTCAAATCTCCTTTCATCACCGTTTATCCTCCCATCACCCTGACCCTTTTCTATCTCCCCCAACTCCCTTTCCCTGTAGTGATCACCGTATTATTGTTTTGTCTATAAGTTGTTTTGGGGTTTTTTTTTTGCTTAATACTTTTACCATTTTTACCCAGCCCCCCAACCTCCTTCCCTGAACACCTGTCAATCTGTTCTTGGTATCTATGAGTCTGTTTCTATTTTGTGTGTTAATTTATTTTGTTCATTAGATTTCACATATAAGTAAAATCATATGGTATGTGTCTTTCTCTGACTAGCTTATTTAACGTAGCATAATACTCTGCATCTGTGTTATCACAAAAAGTAAGATTTCCTTCTTTTATATGGCCGAGTTGTATTCCACTGTATAAATTTACTGCAGCTTTTTATCTACTCTCTTACTGAAGGGCACTTGGGTGGCTTCCAAATCTTGGCTATAGTAAATAATGCCTCAATGAATACAGGGTTACATATAGAAAGCATGACACCAAGAAAACCAGAATTTATTTCTAAAAAATAGTGTATTTATTCATGCTTATTTCAACTTCAGACCTATTTGACGTAATATACCCATCAAGACTTTTTTCCTCTGCTCAAAACAGTTTTTGAACTTGGCAAATTTGATGCCTTTTAGTGCCTCTGCCTTTTTTTGTTTCACCATTTCCACATCGGCAAAACATTTCCCTTTAAGGATTATCTCCATCCAGGGAAACAAAACCAAACCAAAACAAGTCACTTGGGGATTTATTGGGTGAATAGGGAGGGTGGGACATATGGGTCACGCTGTTTTTGATCAAAAGCTGTTGAACACTCAGCACAGTGTGGGCAAGCATGACCATAAATCACCCATCATGAAATGGGCAACCGTGTTGAAAGAATCTTCAAAATCATTTTGCTGAAGCCAAATGCAACCTCTCACAACAACGCCAGCTGGTACACTGATACAGATGGGTTCCTAGAATACTCACTCAGCAGAGGAAGCCTGCACTATGAGGAGTCAACCCTCCAGAATATAATTTTGGCTTTTGAGGGGGTTACTCTCCTATTCTTTTGAATTAGTGTTTTGCATTTCTTACGATATATTCCCAAAGGTGGAATCACTGGGTCATAAGAAAGTTACATTTTAAATGTTTGAGGAAACTCCATACTGATTTCTACAGTGGCTGCACCAATCCACCTCCCCACCAGCACTGCACTAGGGCTCCCTTTTCTCCACAACCACGTCAACGCTTGTCTGTTGGTTTATTGATAATAGCCATTCTGACAGGTATGAAGTGATGTCTTATTGTGATTTCAATGTGCATTTCTCTGGTGATTAGTGACACTGGGCATTTTTTTATAAGTCACCATTTGCCATCTGTATGTCTGCTTTGGAGAAGTATCTATTCAGGTCCTTTACCAGATTTTAATCAGATTGTTTGGGGTTTTTTTTGGTGAGGTTGGGTTTTATAAGTTCTTTCCAAATTTTGTATATCAGATGTATCATTGGTGCATAAAGCTCACCCATCCTCAAACAGCATTATCGGGAACCTATTATCTATAAGGCACTATGTTTGGTGATTTTACATAGATTCACCAAATGAGTCTCTGAAATAATGGTTTATTTTAAGGATTAATAAACTAAAGATTGGACAACAAAATTTGTTTCCTAAGGCACAGAGTTAAGAAATGACAGAGATGAGATTTAAAGCTGAGTTCATATATATGTGTGTGTGTGTGTATGTGTGTGTGTGTGTGTATTTCACAGTTGCCTTGAAGCAAGTTTAAATTTTACCTCCTCTCTAAACCCATTTCTACTAAACCACAAGTAATTTCCAAACTCCTAAACAAAATTGTCTGTATAATTAACTGGCAACTGCAATCATATAATGTTTCCTCACTCTGTGACTGCCTTCTTCTCTATATGTATGCTTCTCGAATTCAAGGGTTCTGATTAAATTCGAGAAGCATACATATAGAGAAGAGTCTTATCCCCTACAATATTTTTTGAAGCTCAATTTTTTGGTCTGTCTAAATGAGGATAAAAGAGTAACTGGTACTGTTTCAAGTTATAAAATTTTATCACTTACCTAAGCCTTCTATTAAAATGGACCATATAGGAAGAATTTTGCTCTTATGTAAGGATTTCTGGGTACCCCTAGATATATACCTCTACCTAAGGACCAAAGAAAGAGAGACACCTGATATTGAACCTTTTAGAATTCAGTTGGTAGCATCAATTTGTGCAAAGGGAACAGTGTGTGCACGAGGACTGTTGGCAAACTGAACTAGGGTGTGAAAGTGGCTGGGAGAGTAGATAAGACTTGGAAGGAAAGATGATAGTAAATTCTTAAGATCCCTTTGGTCTCAGTATACATACAAATATGGAGGTATTTCAGCCTCCCACAGAAAGCAGTTGCTCTATTTTAAGACATTTGTTTGTTTAAATTTTATATTCTGACAATACAATAATCACAACAAATGAGGCTCCCCAAAACTTTTGCAAGTCAAGCAGGATACTGTTTTCAAAAACATCAGAAAGCCATTGTCTAGACTGAGTGCTACACTTGCCTAAGGTGTCTAGTAGGCAAGTCAGGGTAATTTGCAACCCCACCTAGAAGGATGGTGTTGCCAAGTGTCACAGAAGAAGCTTAGAAACAACTATCACAAAGACTGCCTTGGAATTTTAGCCAATAATATACACCTTATGTGACAAGTGTTTATTCTTAACAACAACTACTGCTTTAATGAATGTTCATGAGTGTATGTATGTGCCATGCTGGTTGTATGGTTGCTCTTTGAGCATTATACTAGCAAGATTGCTAGTATTTGTGAGATAAAAAATATGCATTATAAGAAAAGAGCAAACATGACTACTGATGCCTGCCTTAGTCCTTGAAAGAATTTGACTCTTAGGCGCAGTCACATTCTTAGTTACTTTGCAAAATCTCTCATGAAGAAAGTGAGAAAGGTGTGTTAATATTTAATAAGCCTACTAATCAATTGCTGTACCTCCTAAAATGTTCATCTCTTTGACTAGTGGGAAATGAACTTCATTAGGGTTTCTCTGCTACCTTACATCTCCTTGTTAACGTTTCCCCTTTTGAAGCTCTGAGAAAAAATACATTGCTTCTTTCTATGAATCTCTGCCAACCACACTCTCCTGCACTATCTTCCATATTCATTTGCTTGGAAAAGTGGATATAAATCTCATTTTGCAAGGAAAATATTATCAATTCTTTGTGACCTAAAGTAAAATTCATAAAATGGTATTTTTATGATTCATAGAAATAACCAGTAGATTGATTTGATATATGGAAGCAAGTACTATGTTTAGTTTCGAGCAATGAATATCAAAGAATATTAAGCAAATTTTTCATATTTTAGCTTCATTTTACATGTTTTGTTTGAAGAAGGCAAAGAAATGTGTAGAACCTTGAAACAATGGAAACTAGCAGGAAAAGATTTGTCCACATAAAATAAGTATTATAAAACTTCACTTATTTAAAAGACTTCATGCCCTAGCTAGTGTGGTTCAGTGGACTGAGTGTTGGCCTGAGAACCAAGGGGTCACTGGTTCAATTTTCAGTCAGGGCCCATGCCTGGGTTGTGAGCCAGGTCCCCAGTCTGGGGCATGTGTGAGGCAACCAATCAATGAATCTCTCACACATCGATGTTTCCCTGTCTTTCTCTCTCCCTTTCCTTCTATCCAAAATTAAATAAGTGAAATCTTTAATAAAAAGACTTCAAATAAAGGGGGAAAGGAAAGATGGTGTAAAACTTAATATAAAGTTAGCAGTAAAGAGAAATAAAAATGATGATAAATGAAATATTTTTCAATGTGACACCTTTAGATTTGTTGTATGCAGTTATTTTAGTTACTATATGTATATATTAATTATTTACATTGAAGTTTCACTTAATGGTGGAAAAGTTATTAAATGTATTAATAACCTAATATGTGCCAAAAACTTTTTAAACATTTAGCAATCATTATCTCATTCAATCCTCTAAGCAATGAAAGAGATATATACTATATGCTACTATTATCTTTATTTTATTAAAGAGTCAGGTGGATCTCCTTCTTCTGAAAATTTACCTATTTTCAGAGAAAGCATAAAAAAACACCCAAAGAGAAAGGCTGAACAGAAAGGAAGTTTTAGAATTGGCTGAAAAAACATGCAGATTTCATTTTTATTATTTGAATCTGAATGAGAAACCAAGAAACAGGGAAACCAAATTCAGGAAACCAAGAAACAGGGAAGCTCCACAAGTTCTTCTTGTGTCTTAATTTCTTTTCTAAGGCAATATCGTTAATATTCAATTATTAAAGACATAATTTCTACTTAGTACTTTGCTGATTATGGGCTTGTCTTGTTTTTCAAGCATGTAGAGCCTAAGCTGATGCAAAGAGTTTCTGGCCCAGCCCACAATCTGCTGGCTACATCATTTGCAGAACCTGGTACAAAAAAAAAAAAAAAATCAGAACTCTTTGTTCATAGATTAAAAATTTTTAAATGTTCATAATGCAGCATTAAACCAGATTCAGAACACTGCAGCTGGGTATCCTGCACACCTAGGAAGCCTTCCTTACGAACAGCGAGATTCTGAGTGTTCATTCTGTGACCACATCTGAAGGGGAAGGCTTTTGATCATTTATGTTATTTGCTCCTGGCTAGCAATTGTGGATGTTCATCACACGCAAACTTAGATCTCTTCCCTTATTTGAAATAGATTTAATTTTGGCATTCAATTATAATTTTCTCACTTCATTCAGGACACTGAAGGAAAATTACTATATATTTTCAGAGAGGGAAAAACATCAACCCTGTGATTTCTCCAAAATCTTCAAAGAGAGAAGGTTTAAACATGAGGAATTTGGGGGGGAAAGGAGTACGTATCTTTGCAGACTTACCTGAGAGCAAATGAAAGATAATCATAGTCTGTCTACTCTATTTTTTAAATAAAAAGGACAAAATATCATTTTTGGTTATTTCAGAGGGTGTCCCACATCTGGAGTATATTTCCTGTATTGAAGGTGGGGGGTGGAGACGCAAAGATTAAAGAAAATGACAGCAACATTTTTTTCCCTATACCTCACTTACAGTTTTAGCTGACTCCAATTTTACTATCTCACTATTTTTGAAGTAGAATTGTTAGGATTGAAACTAGTTAATCCTGACAGTAGAATATTGAGCATGAGAGAGTGCAAAGGTTGTCTGCCAACCATGTTAGTACCTAGAACAAGAACTTTCACATAGAAACTAGTCAATAAATACATATGGAAATAATGACTTCGTTAATAATATTATATTTACCAAACAGTGATAAGATGTTATTGTAAGTCACAATATAGAGAGAGGGACCCAGAATAGAAAAAACTGGATTCTTCTTGAGAAGTAGCACTCATTAAACCAGCCTGTAATAGCCAGTACTGCGAACTAGGCATTGCCGGCTTACTGAACACATCAGAGCTGCCTCTGAAGACCAGAAACCCTCTGCACGCATTCCTCCGAGGGGCACCATGCTCAGACTTTCAATGTACCTGGCTCTACCTAGAGCTGCATTTACAGCAATGCTGTAAAAATATTACTGATACAATAGTTTGAATATTGAATAATACTTCACTAGCATTTTTGAAAAAGTCCTAGTGGAAGTTCTAAGTGCATGCTAAGAAAAAGCGGTGAAAATGAGAATGTTGGGTGAAAGGGATGAAACTGATAAATTTGCAAATAAGTAAATTTACAAACATGAGGACAATAAAAATTATCATATTTTGAAAACTATTTGGAAATGAAATACTGAATTAAACCACTGAAATCATGATTAAAATAGAGTATACACTTAATACAATATATGTGAAAAAATGTACCATATTGCTTCAATCTCTTCTTAAATTATGTTCCTGAGGTTTACTTTTAAAGACTTATACATTTTTTCTCTCTTAAATTTCTCATTTTTCATGAATACTTTTTGGTGCAATCCCATATTTTCTGATTATATAGAGATATAACTTAGTCCTGCCTGTTATTGAATGTTGAATATTTAAGTACAGCTTTCATTTCAACTGTAAGCTTTTTCTTATAGCTAGATTTTTTTTTGAAAAGGATAAATCTCTTCCCAAATGGCTTATATTTATCTTTAAAAGCAATTTATAAGGGAAATAAATCTGTCATAATCAGGTCACCCAGACATAGTGCTAAAAGCATTATAATATCTGATAAAGTCTGTGTAACAAGAAACAAGGCTAATTTTTCTTTTAAAATTCATCATGTTATAAAATGGTCTAAAAATGTTAATTCTATTGTTAGCCGATCTACACATCTCAGGGAAAAAATAACCCAAACTGAAGTAGACTAGGCATATTCATTGTTTTACAACTTTTTAAACATAATTTTCTCTGAAGTTTAATAATTTTTCCATTGATTAAACATGTCTGCTTGAATTAGACTTAACTTGCGTCCTGGCAAGTAACTTAGATGAATCTTTGGGAGCTCTAAGGTACTCTTGAGGTTTTGGATTTTATTATCCAGGCTTATTTCATTATAATATAATAAAATACAGCAAAGGTAGCACTGACATGAGATGAAAATAATCAAACTTCCAGTTATTTGGGGGGAGTCAGTTAATTGCATGTTAATACTGACTGAGTTTGTGTTCATGTATGTTTAATTTTTTCAAGAGGCTTATGTGTTGTACACAGCGTTCATGTACGCTCTTAAATTTAGTACCAACAAAGCAACATTTTTTTCTTTCACAATTTGCCCCGTCTTCTCCAAGAGTTTTTCCATGTTACAAATAAATTATATATATTAGATTAATTTGGTCAATTATTTTTATAATAATTGGGTGGCAACTAGTACTTTCTGGCTAAAATATTAATAATATCTAAATCAGATTGTAATTTTATGCCATGAATGGCTATTTAGAGTACACATTATTTTGCTATTAACTTATTATAAACTGAAAAGGAAGTTTTCATTACCTAAGGCAAAAATTATAAGTAATTTCAAGAGTCTTTTAAATTAAAGGGTAATGGGAATCCTTTGAGATACTTCTGACAAGGAGCATGTTCTCCCAGTGAGGGTCAGAGTTCAGTTCCTGAAGTCATCCATCACATTCTGACTGGCGAGGGCTGAATGGCTGTAAAAACTGAACTGGAGAGAGGGCACCCTTGCTGACCTCTTCAATCACTTTCACGCACACAGTTCAGCAAATACACACACCCATTCACAAACACCGTATACAAACAACTGCATTTTAGAAAGGGCATTTAGTCATTAAGGAAAGCAAGTTGTAAGAGGGCCTGAATGTCAAAGAAGTTTACATATTTGAGATTTTCTTTTAAAAGCTTATTTTAATTGTGTGTCAGGAAAACATCATTTTCTATTCTTCTTTCAGCTACAAATATCAGTTGAAAGACTTGACTTTAATATGCTAACAATTTTGAGAATCGTAATAAATACAAAGAAGTTTGGGTAAAGGCCCTGCCTGGAGTGAAAACGTATCTACTCAGCACTAAAAGTTGCCTGGGAACCTATAACCTGATGGTGTTAATGCTCCTGAACTAAATCAGGGATTTAGTGGTATCAGGTGGTTCCAGCCGTAACGCTTAACCACACCTTTTATCTTCTTTGACCTAGGACACGGCCTTCACGTTAAAGAACATAGGTGACAATTTTCCTTGGAATGCCTCCACTCCACCTCCTTCGCCCGCTTTGCTTACTGAAATGCAGGGTGGGGCAAATGCAGGTTTACAGTTGTGAGTAGTGAAACACAGTTTATTTTTGTGTTATTATTTATTAATCATTTTATTATTTTCCATGTAAACCTACTTTTGTCCCACCCTGGTATGGTGTTAATTTTCTCTATAATTCATTTACCAAGCTAAAATGTGGGAATCGTTAAAATAAGGACTGACCTATATCCCCAGCTGATATATCGTAATTGGCTTATTGTAAGTTCTTATTAATTATTTACTAAATTAATTAATTAAATAACTACCCTCCCCCAAGCATGAGCCTGAGAGAAGCCTTCCCACAAGTTAAAACAATTGATAATATATAAAATAGCATTCCTCTCAGAAGTACTAAATACACTTTTTCGATGTCGATTCATATCTTTCTTATTGATGAAGTGGGTGAAGGAAGGACTATTTAACTTATTTATTGCCAAGTAAAGTAACTTGGTGATGATGTTCTCTAGGTTTATGAAATTCCGCCTGTTTCGATCCACAGCCCATCTTCAGTGCAAGGGGAAGAGCAGACTGAGCTTCATGCTCACCGGCTCTGCCACCGCCGGGGCACTGCAGAGTTTAACATGCATTTCTGAAATTGATTCAATCAATTTAACAATCCTTTATTCCTCACCAAACTTCTGATTCAGAATTTGCCTTCATTGGTGAATGAAGAAGATTTAAACAAAAGGATGACTGCATTCATTAAAATTCCCTTAAAAACAGCCTCGCAAGAAACTTAAAATATGCCCATAAAGAAAGCATCAGGACTCAAGCTCCTCAATAAACTCTAAATTTGAGTCTCAAAATATGTGCAAAGAGGTTTTATTATATAGGCTTTCCCTAAACATCTCTTTATTAATTAGTTACTAGACTAGGAAAGGTGTCATTCAAATAAGTATTGTAATCAAAATATTACAATATCTAAATGATAGCAATACTTCTGAAGAGTTAAAGCCACAATGATAGTGGTTCAATATTAGTAACGATGTTTTCTAACTTAACAAAACCTGATCTTTACCAAAAATATTTTAATTTCCTGACGTGATAAAATTAGAAAATTAAGTGATTGAATTGGCCTCTTCTGTCTCTAAAACACATTATCAAGAGATTGACTTAAACGCAATTGGCTTATTCATGAAAAAAATTGTATAACAAAATTTTTAATTGGCAGAGCAACTGTTCAGAACTTCAATTATTCTTAAAAACTCCCTATCTTAAAGTTTGGAGGAAAACAAAGAGTCATTTAAGGAAAAATAACCTCAGTAGTTTTTCAAAGATAGGACATTCACATGTTTTAAAATTTACAAAGATTTGAAACATCAACATATTCTATGTAAAAATCAACAGTTGCAAATATTCTTGCTAAAAAATTCTTCTTTTGGGGAGCTTACCAAAGTAGGTAAAAACCTATATTTGTGTGCATACTCACAACACATGTACACATGTCGCCTCTTTTGCCAAGAGGCTGGTAAAGCATCCTGTTTTTAGTCCGGGGTCTAGATTTCACTCAGCTGTAAGGTTATGGCGCCCCCTAGCCCAGCCTGACAGAATAGCAGTCAATTCTGGAGCTTTAGAGAACTTACGTAAAAAACAAGGAGCTTTTTCAAAGTATTCTCAATTAAAGGGGGGGTATTGTGTTTTATTTGATAGCAATTTTTAAGTTTATTATAGCTTAATATTTCTGGTATATAATCTGACTCTGAATTGTACTAATTGCTGGTGAAGTACGGGAAGTAGTTTTTTCTTATAGAACATAAATATATCAAACAGAGTTCCATTAGTCCTCAAAATCCCCCTCACGCCTGTCATTCAAGAGCCAGACACTTGGAGTGCAAGTATGAAACGCAGGCCATGGCATGACAGTTACTGGCAACTCCTATGCATATAGTCAACAGCTCTTTGGACAAAAAGCAAAGTACAACATTGAAAAGCATGTGGGAATATGACACATGGGGCCAGCTCAGATAAGATCTTTACCATTATTATTTTATTCATATATGATACATTAAGGAAAGAGGTGAAAGTTGAAGAATTCTGATGTGTTTGTAATAGATTTAAACTGCTTTGCTCTTCCTATATTTAAATCATCGTGGTTTCCTTATTAAGCTACAATGACTAACCCAGCATACCATAAGAGCATTGCTTATATAGCACCTGTCAGTAGGAATGCAGCAATATAAAATGTAAAGGCTTTGATGGGAATGTAAATGGAATACCAGTTTGTCAATGCAGCACTCAAGTCTGTAGTATCTGTGGAGTTCACAGGATTTCCATTAGTCTGATATTTTTTGCAGACTTCAGGAAAAGAACTATTGTAAAACTTAGAAGCAAACAAAAGGCAAGTTTTCTCACTTTACTAGGCCCATTTTAGATTTATTCCTCTCTTTGCTCCAGCAATACTTGAAAGTCATCATTCTCTATTCTGAGATACTGTAAATCTAGATACTGTAAATCATTTGATCAATGTACATTAAATTTAATTTAGTCTGACCACCACTACTATTCAAAGAGCAGCAAATTGATTGTGTTACTAAAAGGTGATCACATTGATACTGCCAGCTAATGAACCTCTTGCTTGTACATTACTCCTAATGCACACCATTTTAGGTCGCTTAGTCAACTCCACTGTAATTGAATTCATCATTTGAAACCTTGACTTGATGCTAATGGTCCAAAAATAGCAGAGTCTTTCCAAAGCAGTCCTGTCTGAGAAATGCCATATATTGATGTTTTCCTGCAACAAACACTTGTCTGTCTTGTCTTTTTGTCAGGGCCAGTTGTCAGTTATTGAGGTACAATTATAAGAAAACTTGCATTTAGAAAAAGATCTTATTGACCTCTGAAAATTGACTGGCAACATCAAAATTTGAAAGTGAAGCTCAGGCAGACTAATGGGATATATGCAAATTCTCCAAACACAGGCCTAAAACTGTCATATGGCTGCTGTTATTTTAAGATATGCATGATTTCCTCTTTCATTCTACCCCTTTTATTTTCACTAAATGGAGGCAGTGTGTTTGCGAGACTCATCTCACTTAAGGGAAATGGCAACAGCATTTGCTGGGTTCCACCGTGAAGGATCGTTACCAGTGCCAGTTGGTTTCATAAGCCAGCGTTAGAAAAAAAGAGAAACTGATATATGATGACATTAAAACAAGAAAAAAGAGTAAAGAAAAAACACAATTTCTGTAGGTTTACAAAATCAAGACGGCATTGTGGAAATCAGAAATGAGCAGAGAATAGTATCTGATTTCGATTATGCTTTATATTTTTTTGTACAAAAGAAGGACCTAATTTAGTGTTGCATTGTAGTTCAAAAATAGCTTTGCATAATTCATAAGGTGTTGTACTTGAGGAGCACTAAATCTCCTCATTATGATAATACCTTTTGATAACTTTTATTGAACATAAGCCTCCCCATGATTAAATCTCTTAATAGGCAGCTCTCTTCAGTATTGGTTGCCATAACTTCAAAGCTATGCTATATGTACACATTTCTGTACTAAAACAAGTTTATCTAACACTGCCAGCCAAAAGCCTAATAGAAGAATAAATGCATGGAGTAATAGTCTAATTTACAATAAGATTCCAATAAAAAATACCATTCACACAGAGATTTCAGCAAAGAAATAAGAGATACTCATCATGAGTTATACTCATAACTCAGGTGAAATAGAAGAGTAAGCTTGTCTTCTGAAGTTGTCCAGCCTTTCCAATCTCTTTTCCTTTTACATATGCATGCCCTATTAAATTCAGCCACCCAGGACAAATTAGCTAATGACACCTTTAACTATACCACCTCCCCCTTCATGTACTGCACAGGGTTTGATAGAATCCTAAATTCTAGGCAATTAAAATTTACTCATGGCCAGGAATGTGCCAACACCCAGGAAAGATTTATTTACATATAAGATGTCGTCAAAATATTCTTATTCCTTTTTTCCAAATGAAATGTCAGAAATTGTGAAAAGTCTGAGTTTTTACTCTACTTGAAAGCTCACAAATACGTGTCTGCCACAACTTCACAGGTAGCGGCAGACAGCACAGGACACCTGGGTCAGTGACACATGATTTTATTGCTCACAGCACAGAAAGTTGTATGAGTTTCATGCTTATGTCAGTTCTCTTGTGACTCAAATTTTATAAGAGGATGCTTTGCACGTAGCAGGTAAGCATCCCAGCTGAGGAACCCTGAACTTAGGCAACCCCAATTTTCTACCATGGTTTGTAAGCAAATCTGCCTAATCTTTGCCTGGAGATGAACATTATCATTATCATACTGGGCAGCATACACAGCTGCCCTTTGCTCTGAGGAACACACTATTTCTATCTTCGAAGGCTGCTTTCTATGCAAACATCCATTAAAAATAATCTGGAACAAAGAGAATCAGTGCCTCTGCTTGCACAGAAATTCAATAGACTCTGGAAGAATGGTCTCCCTGCTTACCTCTGAACTCTCACAGAATGCATTTTCTGTTCAGCATCATATGTGTTATCTTAAATTTATTCATGTTTTCATCAATATATCCAGCATCCTCATGTGAACTGCAACTCCCAGGAAAAAGAACTATTCTCATACCAGTTGACAGGGTGGGCAAAAGTAGGTTTACAGTTGTGAATACATAAAACACAGAGTTAATAAAGCTATTGTAATAATTGTAACCTGCAGGTCTTTTTCTATACGAACAAGTGTAAACCTACTTTTGCCAACCCCTGTATGTCCTTAATGCCTAAGAGAGTGTCATAACCTGATTTGTGCTCAATGTATATTTAAGAAAGATGATTTATAATGCTGATAACTGATTGACTAATTGATTGATGATGGAAATGATGCTCAAACAGAAAGATCTAGTCAATTTTCCAGAGACTTATCCTCATGATGTCAACCATCTGGACTGTCACAAATCCAGGGAATTTTAGATAGTTGGTATTATGTAGAACACAGACCTTTACAACCCACCGCCTCGCTCTTTAATCCATGCTCTTTCATGTAATGTACAAAGTTTTTGTCCAAAGCCCTGACCCAGTAAAACATATGCACACTTACATAGAGGAATGTTTTGTTAAAAATGCCCTGGAGAAGAGAAGAAATAGAAATTGAGAACAAAGGGTAAAATGGAATTAAAATGAAATCTAAGCCAAAAGTCATTTTCATTTTTTGGCAGCCAATAGAGAGAAAGCTGGATTCGCACTGTAGAAACAAAGACCTAACACTCAAAGCAGCCCTGGTGAGCCGCCTGGAGTGCCTTTTGCTGGTGCTCACGTGTAGCTTTAAAGTTGCATTGTTTGTAAAACAGTAGGGACTCCTGTAATATAACAAACATAATTATAATCAGGATTTAAAAAAATACATTAGGGATAAATAAACCATTGGATGCAGAAAATAACATAAGATTCCTCCTTAGAAACACTAGTTTATATCAATTGGATATCTTATCTTTCAAGTGAAACATAAGTGGGAATAACTTTTTGTAGGTAGCTTTAAATGAATCTTCATATGTAAGGTAAATATGAAAAGAATATCAATGTACTTTGAAATATCATGGATCTTATTTTGTATAATAAAATAAATGAACACTCTATCAAAGTCTAAAGTAAAAAAAGGTGAATTCTTTTAGAGAAAAAAAAAGAATCATTTGAGATGTAAATACCTGACAAATAAGGTCCAGCAGCAAAGGGAATTTAAAAGGGGTTTTGGAAGAATTGAACACTTTCTGGTTGTTAAGGTAATTAACCTTTCTTCAAGATCATTAAAAAATATTTTTCCTACACACTACTAATTTTCTTTCAGGTTATAGAGGTCATTGTTTAGCAGACAGGGATGGGAAAAGAACTGAGCTGGTGTTCATCTACCTAATGCAAAGCGGGCACAAACAATACTAACAATGTTCAATTCTTTCTTTCTG
The DNA here is from genome assembly GCA_004024845.1 of Tonatia bakeri. NCBI lineage: Eukaryota > Metazoa > Chordata > Mammalia > Chiroptera > Phyllostomidae > Tonatia > Tonatia bakeri. Next base: position 73,431 of record PVIA01003798.1, read on the forward strand.
GTATGTGGCTTCTTAGCCTGGCATTCTATTACAAGCCAGTGAGAGAGATATAACTGTAAAAGCAGCATCCATTGAGGTATTAACTACAGTGAAAGTTATTCATGTAAAATAGTTCCATTAGTATTTTAAACATGTGTTCCACTACATCCACACTACTTTGTATAAGAATTGGTGTTCTTTTTAGCCTCCAATTTTACATGGAACAATTTGTCCCAATTGCACTGCAGAAACATTTCTTTTGATTCTGTGCCCCATGGAGCTGATTTCTAAGGGATAGCTATGTTAAGGAAGAAAACGTGGTGGTCGAAGTACCCTCACAAAACAAAGGCTGAAAGGCAAAGGTTGTGGAGTAAATAGCTATAATACCAGTTCTGGCTCAGCACATGGTCATGCTGACCTTCTTAATTTCATAAATGCTGTAGCTTTTCATGTGCAGAAGTTTTATTTCCATGGTGCTAAGTAACTGACAACACCTCGGACTTGTAAGAACCCTTCGATAGAAGTGGAGCTCAAGAGCACAGAATCGTATGGATATAGAAATAATAATGACCAAATGAATCCGACTGAGTTTCTGGCAGGCTAACCTAACCTATCTACTTACCACATTGTTCAAAGTGTTTCTTTCTCCAATATGAGGATATAGCAGGTAAACCATTCGAAGTGTGATGATTGGTCAAGAGTCCAGCTATTCTAAAAATCAGACCAACAATAAAGCTGGTGAAATTTTATGGAACCATGGTTCTGTCTACATATGAAAGAATGCATAGAAGCTTTGAAGTTAGAACCCTGGGCTTGAATTGCATCCCTCAGTGAAGCTTATTCAAGTACCGTATAAAATAGAAGTTTAAAGACTGTATATGCATATGTACCCAGGGAAATCTGAACAACCCCTCCTTGGTCTCAGCAAGAACTGGCCTAGAGCTGAGCCCTAGTGAGAACATGACACACAGTAGAACCAGGACATGGGCTGTGAATGTGAGTGCTTTGCTTTTTAATAAGATTTATTTGCATTCAGCTTCTCTGTCTCTTTTCTTTCTTTTTGTTTCTTAATATATCTGCCTCCTGGCAAATGAAAAATTCCCTCATATTTCCATTTCAAATTCTTGAGAGAGAAAGTTAATGTTTTCAATGATATTTTCTTACCTAGTGGGCCATCTCTGGTCAAGGTGTGCCAAAGCACAGACTTAGTGTGTCCAGGGATAGAGGGTGCCCTCTGGTGGTAACATGCATAACAACGTGAGTGAGAATGCTATCTATGGACTAACGGTGGACAATTATAATGATTAATATACTTCAAAATTATACCTTTGTTTTCTAATTTCTTAATTTTATTTTTGATTTTAAAGATGGGGGAGGGAGAAAGAGAGGGAGAGAAACATCAGTGTGAGAGAAAAACATTGACTGGCTGCTTTTCCTGGGACAGAACCCCACAGGAATCGAACTGGTGACCTTTCGGTTTGCTGGACAACACCCAAACAGCTGAGCCACACTGGCCAGGTCTCCAGATTTTATCTTTGCAAGTATGGTGAGAATGTGACATAATCTGACTGAATCAGTATAACACTCAACAACTAGAAGCTACATTATAACCTCATGGTTAAAAGAGATAATTACAGAAGGGTGTGATTTAAGAAGTTCCCCAAGTATTTGTTTCCTAAATTTACACAGCACCTCAAATTATCCTTGCTCTTCTTGTTTTTAGAAGGGGTTTAAAACCTTAAAGCAAGGTCATTTCCACATAAAGTCAGCTGCTGATTTTGTTTTCTACTTTGTGCCCAGGTTGATATTTATAAAGGGCATATATGAACATTCTCTAGTTTAAGCCCCTCCACTGATTCTGTTTCCCTCCAGATAACATTCCAGCTTCTTAGAATGTACCTTCTCGTTGGTTCATGTGTGACTTCAGCATCCTCTTTGGCTAGTCCCTTCCCCTACGAACTCCAAATTTTATGTTTCAATTACACCATTTATTTCCCTGCCCCTTTGCTAGATTCTATAGTTACTGTGGCCCAAACACCACACAAAATAAATGGTATTTGATAACTAAAATTCGGTGAGGTTCTTTCTGGCAGGGGTTGTACCTGATTTTTATATCGTGGCTATAACAGCCTCCACTATTAGGAATCAACTACCTGTGAGATGCAACATACACCTCTTCTAATCTAGCTTTCACAAGGTCCTCACGAAAGACGTGTTATCGTACTAAGTCTGTAGCTAAGGACAGAGGCTTAGGTAGGTTAGAAAACCTGCTGAACTTAAGACCCTAGTAACAAACAGAGCCAGACAGGTCCATGTGACTATAAAATGGATTACTGTTCCATGGGACCCTCTCCGGTCTCCACACAAATGGAGAATAGAAGGGCTACTTACAGTAGAAGAAACCCGATTTGGGTTGATCATTGTCAAGCCATGAAGGAACACTAAATTTGGGCTTATACAGGATTGGACTTTTTTTGCTTCAGCCCACACTAATCTTTGTTCTTAAGGAGAAGACGTGAAATTCACACTGCTTGCTGACGTTTTTGTACTTGCCCTTGCTTAGTGTTTAATTTTAACTGGTGGGGAAAATGCTGTTTACTTAAAGTGATGGCCACAATGTAACACAAATCTGAGAATGTAGTAAAAGGGCAAGAAGGTATAAAAACTGGTGAGAAATAATAGGTGATTTCCTCCTGTAAAGGAAAAAGACAGTTTCTTTATTTTCTTTTGCACAAATGTGTCAAAATTCTAAGATGGTCCATTTTCTTTTTTAATCTTTCATTTTATTTTTGTAGTATTGCTGCTTTTGAAAACAAATAAGTAAATGTGCTTTTTTTTTTTGCTGTTGTTTTGCTTTGTTGTTTCGCTTTGGCTATTTAAAATTTAAAAAGCAAGTGTATTTTATAAAATATAACATTTTCCCTCAGTGTTGGGGGCAAGCCCCAAAAGTCTAAAGTCAGGATCAATTCCAAAGAACTGACATGTATCCTTATTCATGTTAATAAGAGCTTTGATAGGAGAAAATTACATACACAGACAAGGCAGCTGCTCCCAGAAGTGGCCAGCCTAGAAGAATCCACACACCTCCCGGGACAGGGTCCCTTTTTGATAGGGGGTTAATAGCCAAACCATATGGTGGGTAGTCCTATAGACCTCCAGAAAGAACAGTGCATTTCTAAGTTAACAGATAGCATCAGACAGTTATCACACTCTATACATTCATTAGCCTTACTTCTGGGACATGATGTTTATTTACCTTTGGACAGAATTCTAGTTTGCTGGGTTGTCAACCAAGCCTGAGGCTATAGATTTAAGCATTCAACATTTCCCAGATGCCTTTGCTGCTGGAGCCATATTACATCTAAAGTTCCCCTACACTCAAAGATTTTAACATTAAAAAATTTTTTTCACTCAATCAGAGTGCAGTCTGTGAACCAAAGGGTCGCAGGTTCAATTCCCAGTCAGGGCACATGCCTGAGTTGTGGGCCAGGTCCCCAGTGGAGGCCACATGAGAGGGAACCACACATTGATGTTTCTCTCTCTCTCTCTTTTTCCCTCCCTTCCCCTCTCTAAAAAATAAATAAATCTTTAAATTTTTTTAGGTATTATATATAATAAAGAGTTCTATAGCAAGCTCAATGCATTGACCCATTCCAAATTTCTTCATTCTTAAGTTTCTAAAAGGTAAAGTACCAGTTTATTAAAAGATGAAGTTATCTCTCAAACATAAATAGAACATTATAAAGATATATTTCATATAGATTTTAAGGACCCATTGTAAACTAATATTAAAATATAGACATTTAAACATTTCATATATAATAAGCCAAAAGTTTTAATTCACTTTTACCAGATAAAATACCTGCTACTTGGGCCACCCTTAAACTTTGTAGAAATCTTAGTGCATTGTTTCACAAATATTTGTTCATTTATCTTTTCCTCCTGAAGCTGCAAAACTATTATCAATGACAGGATTTTCTTTTTTGACCAAGCTCCAGTTAGAACCTTCCAAATTATCTTCTGAACTGGGACCCTAAATCCGGGCTTCTGTGCTTATCGCCACATTGTCCAATTTTAGTAAGGGTCCTGATCAATCCATTCTCAAAATCTGATTACTCTTGATATCTGATCACCAAGTTCCCATCCTCCACCATACCCCACGTGACGTCCGATCACTCTGGCCTGCCTTCAGGAAGGGCCTCGTTAGGTCAAGTCAGCCAGAATCTCCCCTTCTACCCGGTGTTTTCTCTTAGCAATTTTCCATCTCTTGATCCCCAACCTGCTCCTTGTTTACACGTTCTCATTGTTTCTTGTTGTATTGAGCTCAGTTTCTCTTTCCATCACAAAACTGCAGCAGCCTCTACACTCACTGTGATATTCTTGAATAAAGAGTCTGCCTCACCGTCCTTTAACAAATATCACCAAATAATCTTCTCTTAAACATCAGTATGCAAAGGCCCTACATGGAAGTCTCCCAGTTTGTAGACTTTTGAATATTCAATAAGGTAGCATAAATGACATCACTGAGCTGAACGTCAGGCACCTAAGAGGCACTCAGTATTTACCTTCTGTAAAAGTATAAATTTCAAGATGATAAAATCATGGCTCTCAGCAAACATAAAACGAACACTTATCAAAGATGTTATTTAGCTCATTAATGGTGAGGAAACAAGAAAGATGTTAAAATTGGTTCAAGCAAAACTGTCTTACAGAGATTTTCATTCTCTACTAGACCAAGTTCATTTGCATTTCTATGGACAAGAAACATTGCATCATTACCGGTTTTTTAAAACATGACTTCCATCCCTACAGAGTTGTAAAATAGCCTACTCCATATAAAATACAGTCAGAGGTGCAAAGCTCTCTAGGACCAGAAAAGCCCCAGAGGGCTGGTAAACAACATCCAGAGCTCACCTGAAAGGATACCATGAATCTTGTGGACAACAGTGTGGTGACTGGGTTGGTGTGGGGGGGGCGATGGGTGGAATGAGGGGAGGTGGATAAAGGTGTAAGGGGACAAATGGTAATGGAAAAATATACAATGAAAAGTAAATAAGTTAACTAATTAATTTAAAAAGAATCTCACTTGCTATTTTTACATCAATTTCTTTTTAATGATTGTTCCTTTCCAAGACAATATTGTTCTGACACTTTGTTCCCATAATTTATTTATTTTAGAACTGAGACTTTATTAATCTTTGTATTCTCAGTATTCAGTATATGCTTAGTAGTCTAAAAATGATGGCTTAATAATGTGTTAACAGCTACTCCCACTTATATATAATTTCATTATACGCAAAAGAACTTTCAGGTGCTCCCTATCATCTGTTCGATTTTCTCACTCAGAGTGGTGGACAAACAATGGCAGTCACAACATTATTTTGAACTCAGTTTAATAAATATTTAATGGGCACCTACCACATACTTCCTGAAAAAGCGAGAGAAAACTAACTGCATTGGCTTGATTCAGATCTCTTTGCTTTTCCCCCTTGATGTACTCTGAGCTTTTCTATCCTCTCTTTGACATCATTACCATGGAAACACTTCTCGAGTTTTAAATCTGCTTGTTATAGGGCGTATCTAGTCTGAGTACCAGTGGGCAATATAAAAATTATACCTCCCTCCTACTGCTTTATACTGCCATCCACACAATAGTCCTCTCAACAGCTTATGAGCTGTTGCAGATCACTCTGAATAATTGCACAAAGCAAATGAAGACTGAGGACACAATCATAATTTCATACACATTCACGGGGTACCCATCGGCTGTTCGCTGTTTCATCTCAGAGTAAATTTTCTAGTCTGTGCTTTTCAGCCGCTGACGAGCCAACACTCTCAATCCCTTGAGGATTTCATCCTTAAACTTGGCTTGAAACTAGAGGAAGGCTGTTGTCTCTAGCTCTCTTTGCTTTTTCCAATGGTAAATGTTTTAGAAAAAGAAAGTAATAATACAAGATGTCCTGGACAGATCAGTTTCTTTGGAAAAAAGAGACAATAAAATTGATATATTTCATGAGAGGAAGTGTAGCTCAGAGAGGCTAAATAATCTATCCATAGTTACCAAACAAGAAGTGGCAGAGATGGGATTCAAGCTCAGGATTGCAGGATTGCACAGAAGGCTTAGTGCTAACTGCTTACAATCTGAAGTAAAAAAAATAAAAAGACCTCTATTTGCATCAAGGTCAACAATTTTATGTGACTTTGAGCAAATTACTTAACTTTCTTTAACCACATGGATTTTTTCTAGAAATAGTAATGGTATTTACCTCAATAGGTAGTTGTAAGAATTAAATTAGTTACAACCTGAATGACAAGTATTGAGTAACATTTTAAGCTCCAGTATAATTATCTCTGGTTAATTTTGTCTGTCAAATCTTTTACTGCTAATCAAAACCAAAAACCAACTAGATAACAAAAAATAACAAACATAAAGAAATTACAAAGGCTAAGACATTTTATAAAGTTCTTAATGTCTATACAACTGTAATTAGAAATATGTATAAATTTTGTTTTCAATGTTTTTTAAAATAGGAGATAGAATTCACTAAACATTTCTATTACAGCCCTTCACCCCATTGTTCTTTCATTCTTGCCCTCATTAAGTGACACTTAACTCTGTATTTCAGGAAATCACCCTTCCTAGGCCTGGACAATTGTTCTGATCACTGGACTCTGCTTTGTGATTTTCACTTCCATCTTTGTGGTCGAGATGAAGGAAAGAGAGAGAGAGGAAGGAAGGAAGGAAGGAAGGGAGGAAGGGAGAGAGGGAGGGAGGGAGGGAAGGAGAAGAAGAAGGGAAAGAAGGGAGGGAGGGAAAAGGGAAAGATTTCTTTCTAAAGTACACACTTCTTACTTTAGAGTTAAATATATATAATACACATACATATTTTTTAACATTTCTTTGTACACACTTGTAGAGTTTCTAGTTTTCTGTGCAAGTCCTTAAACCTGTTGAAATAGGAAGAGCTCAGCTGCACCTAAGTGATTTCAATCTTAAAGTTCGCCATATCAAAGCTGGAGTTTTGTAGCATCTGCTTTCAATTTGCAGCATCCTATTTCATAGAACCCAGTCAAGCCATAAGGTTTCTATTGTTTCGAGATAAACTACTGGCCTCAATCATTTGTTTCAGTTTATCAAGGATTCAAATTATGGTGGATATTCCTTTCCCACTGCTGATAAATCCTTTTATCTCAGCAGAAATTTTTGACTGAGATTTATTGACCCTCCTCTCTTCCCTCATAATAGGCAATTAGTAATGCCTTAGTCAGACCTTCAATTCAACTTGTCACAAACTCACACAGGAAGAGAAAAATTGATCCAAGTCTGGACTAGGACAGAAACTTTGTTAACTTTGTAATTTACAAATCCTTTTTGGGAAAAAAATTATCATCCCTGATAAAAGGCTTAATTAATTTTCAAATAAATTTTAATGAGAATAAGACCACTTTGGGGAACTCAGCTATCCATTCCCTCCGTGGATGGTTAATCTTGGGAGGGGCCTAATTACCTTTAACCGGTCTGGAAGGCATAATGATTCTTCACTAGATTCTTTGTTCTTCTGTGTAGCACAATGGTTATCTAACCACTTATTTTCCTAGAAGATTTCACAAAGAAAGAAACTCTAATCTTAAAATGATCTGAGCAAAATCATTTACCCTACAACTACGTTATTATACAATTTTGACCATGCACAAAACTAAATTGTGTAAAAAATATTTCATCATGTTATTTTTTAAAATTACTTTTTGCTTTGTGTTTATCTCTTCTCCTGATAGCTTTAAAATATTTTGATAGTGGAGAATACAAAAATAATTTTTTTTCATTTTTTTAAGTCTTGGTACCTAGCACAATACCTATCACATACTAAGTACTGACTAAAGATCAAACAAAAATAGTGAGAAACAGGCAGAAAAGATAGACATACAGCTATAATATTAAGGAGATGGAAAGGAAATGAAGTTGGTATCCCAATATGTTTCTGAGCATCTGGGATGTCTTTCTGATACAACAGACCAAGAACATAACAAATATTAAGGTGCAGGTCATCCCAGGTCTGACGGAGTATATGCTCAAGATGTCATATAAAAAAACATTTTGAGGGTTTTCAAACTTGAGAACACATTGAATATGGCTAAGAAAGCATTTTGCTGCATTTCAAACTTAGAAACTCATTGAGAATGGCTAATAAAAAAAATAGAAACAATTAAAATAATGCTCATGGTTTAGTCCAGATTAAAGAGACCATAATATACCCCAGAAATGTCTCTGAAGCACAAAAGGGAAACTTACTACTGACTTTTAACTGTGGAGCCAGAACGCCGCAGGCCAGCCTGTGGGTGGGAAACGCGACACAGGGATGATATGAATATGGCGCCAGCCTGAAGATTTGATTGTACTGTGATTTGAACCACCACTGTCATCCTGAGAAACAGATTCCTTAAGCCGTGGAGAGGGTTAAAAGAATCTAGAGTCACACTAGTAACAGCAATAAAATGTGCACCATAAAACTCCGATGGGCTGAAAACATAAATGAAAAACATGATGATATCAGGATGATCAAGAGCTGTTTGATAATAAATGGGATCATCAGGGAGCAGGGGCCAAAAGAAATACTTGAAGTCAGCACTGGAAACATGTCTTCATGAAGTCTCTCCTTAACAAGACAGATGGCGTATGGCAGTAGCAGAGACACTAGTCAGACTAGGAAGCAGAAGAAATAAGTTTAAAAAAAAATTTTACTCCAACTTCATATTAATCATAAGTCATTTATGTAGAAGCCAGAGGACCCAGACAGTGTTGAAATTTAATTTCTACCCAGTGTGGAACAACAAAAAAAAAAAAAGTCATTTGAAATAACAATAGGTAATTACCTAAATTACCTGTATAGTACTTACTTTATGCCTGGCACTGTCCTATATGTTTTATAATTCATTTAACAATTTTTTTCTAGTTCTCAAAACAAGTCCATGAGATAGGCGCTTTCATTAGTCCCATTTATAGATGAAGTAGCTAAATGAATGAGATGGAGAGGTTAAAGACTCTTTCTATAGTCACATAGTTGACAGTTTTTAGGCAGCCTGGCTCTGAAGGCTGTGCTCTGAACATGTACATGACTACGGGCATTTAAAAAATCCTAATAAGCACCTGAAAACCCACTATTTGAAGGAAAAATAATTCAATAGCAATAAATAAATAAATAAATAAAAGCTCTGCCTTTACCATGTCTGTTAAAACCTCAGAAATCTGTTTTCTTACTCATCAATTCTTCTATTCTGAAGCTTCTGTAGCACATTGCCAAATTTTCTCTCATATGTTTCATCCACCCAAAAGGTCCTGGTCTTTTTTTCTTTTTCTCAACATTTCTACCTTTCATTATGTGTATTTCTTTATCTGGTTTATCTTTCTTGCCTTTAGCACATAAAGCCTCACACTAATGTTTTTTTTCCTATCACAAAATATTATCTGTAATGAATTCCAAGTACTTCCTCAGACACTGTCATTTGCATAGTCTTTTGTAGAAGTGTTCTGCATTTACCTATTATTCAAAATAATTTTCAGAGTTTAGGGCACCATGAGATAATATTCACTGGTCACGTCTGTCAAACTGTTCTTTTTCAACAAGTTAAAACACTTATAACCAATACACACAGAGTGAACTCCGGTAGACTCAGTCCTCCTGGGGGACACTGTCTCCTATTCTGTTCCACCATCCACACTGATGGGGAAAATGCCTGCTTGCTCAGCAGGCGTGTGCACACAAGGTTCTCTGACACTTTTTACATCTCATGTATGTAAAATTGGTTCATATGTCTGAAACAAACATTGTAGCAACCTGACATACATTGTAGCATATTAAAAATTAATTTTAAAGTTAAAGCAGATCTAGAGCAATTCTAAAACCAAGATTTTAGTTAAGAAAGAGCTTAATTCAATTGCAACAGCAGATTTCACAAACATGGGTTCCCATGAAGTACAGAACGGCTTTTCTAAGGGTGGTGAGCTCTCTTCATTGACGGAAACACTCTTTGTATTGGAGGTGTTTCAAGGAGCACGGAGCCACAATCCTGAACCACGAGTATAGAAGTTTCCCAGGCCACTTGTGATAAACTCAGTTTTGGTATCAAACATGATAGTTGACAGTAAGTAAAACTTCTTTCTTTCATATCCTAGTTAAACTGTAAATAATCTCTTGCTTATTCTACAGCATAATAGGCTAAGAAGTCCAGCTGAGTCCATAGATATCTCAAAATCTTTGTGTTCAGCTATTATCACAAGGTGCTCCGTCCTCAAGGCCCATGCTGTCATGGGCGGGGAAAACGAACACTGTATTTAATATGTTATTGGATTTGATCAGGCACTATATTTTGTCTGCCCAGAAACTGACACCTATTGAAAAGGTACAATTTACACATATAGAAGAAATAGCAGACTATGCATTTTTACTATGGCTGTCAATGTAAGCCAGGACACCTGAATGTACTGTCTACACAAGACAACAGGTCAAAATATATAAAATTTCAGACAGTGATTTCTGAATTTCCAGAGTGTTTGACTGCAAAATTGTGATTAGTTATTGGCCTCTACTCTCTTCCTTTAAGAATTTCCCACATTAAACAAATGTTTTTAACCTTTAGTTTCTAGCACACTTACTAAGAAGAAAATATCTGAAATTAATATTGTTTGTACTATAAACTATTTCTGGCCATTTCTTATCCTTCACTCCTAATATTACACCCAATGGTTCATAATTCTGCTTCCTAGGAAATATTGCTAGATTTTGGTGGAACCTATGTGTGCATAATAGGCACAATTAGTAGCAATGTCCTTGAAGAGCTTAAAAAATTTGAAGTCATAAAATTTAAGTCCTGACTGTTAGATAAAGGCAAGAAGGAGGGATACATTCCCACCCACTGACTCAGCAGTCCTTGAAATTCTATGAGTCTGTTCCATTATCTGGGAAAGAAAGCCTTTTACACTGTGCTTTCATTTCAGGGCCCATAGTGCCTAAAGGAAGAAGCCCATTATTGCCTTTGGGTATTCACTCTCCAGTCCTGGAGAGCTAGCACCACCTTTACCTGTCAATCAGTATGTAACTTCTTCACCCTCCCCCATCCTGACTACTATAAAAGTCCTCAGGACAAAAGGCTTGGCTTGGTGCTCTTGGCTCTCTGGCCGCCAGGCCTCAGGTCACCGGGCCTCTGGCCGAGAGTGCTTGCCACCCTGGCCTTTAGCTGCCCTTACCTTCACTGCCTTTGCCCTGCCTCACCCTGAACCTCTGCCTTTTCAGCCTTCCACCCCGACCTCAGCAAGGCCCGGTCTCTTCCATGAGAACAGATCACCAATACACCCGGCTTGCACACTCATAGACTCGCTGACCTTTAATTCTTCACTACATTGACAAGAACAACGGAGTTTCTGGGAGTTTCTTTCTCCCTTAACAATTTCACCACATATAAGCTAAAGAATTTTAGAACTTCAGATTGTCAGAGTCTAAGTTTCCTTAGCTGCTGTTATACAGAGCAAATGAAACATGAGAAAGTATTTTAGAAATTATACTATGATACATGTATTTGTAATTTTGTTCATTGTATCTTAGAAGCAAACACTTGGAAGGTGTGATTTCTAGTTGTTATTTTGAATATTCAAAAACCTATCTATTTGACATTCATAGCTTGAGTGTTTCACAAATTAAGGACAGTCATCATATATGTTTTTGAAGATACTGAAAATCATAATATAAGAGCAAATGTGTGAAACTTTGAAGATTTTGCTACTCAAAGTGTGAGCTAGTTCATGGTCATATGAACAGCCCAATCGCAGAGCCATGGAAGGGTTTTATTCCTCATTTAAGCTTTGACTTCAGTCCAAACTGACCCAATTCACTTGACACTATCTGAACTGCAGGTAGCTAGTTAGTTGTGTAATTACAGTTCCACAGTTTCAGTTTAATACTTCGGACTCAATTTAGTTGTAAAAAGAAAATGCAAGATCACCACATAGATTAGTTCTTTAAAGACTTTTGATCCTTTTGTATTTTAATAAATTTTCCAAATGCTATTATTGCCCCTCTTACAGACTGGATTCCTGAAAGCATTTGCTCTTTACAAGTTTAATATCTGCTGAAGAGAGCTGCAGAAAAGTGTTCAATAATGGAAATTCTAAGCCGTCATTCTCATAATCAACGTAAGCTTTGAAACTTTATCAAAACTTTATCATTACATTACATTCTATCCTTTAAGCTCATGCTGACTTTACTATTGAACACTTCATTGTAAAGTTTATATTTCTTTGTTTTGCTTTGACAAATACTTTTTATGTGTGTTTTCACTTTTGGAGGAACTATTTTTAACTTTTATAGGATTTTGTTGGTATTCAGTATTAATAACAGATTTGTATTCAGCAAGATCTATATGTAACTAGCAAATTTTGTCACACAGAAGGTTCACAATTTGTATTCCAGTTAAATTACAATTTGCCTATAGTTAAATTTATCTCAAAAAATTATCAGTGGAATTTTAAACATTTATCTTTAATAATATCTACCCTTGATTACAAATTAAAATGATCATTTTGTGATCTATTTTTTATACTTCAAAAGCTAAGTTATAGCAGCATAAATGATAGAAGTTCTTTGAATCAAAATGCCTTATGTTTATACATTTATCCATTCCTTGAATTGCTCAACAATTCAGCCTGTACTCTTCAGTAAGAACAATGTGAGATATTGTGCACAAGAAGAGCAAAGCTAAGTAAGATATACTTCCTGCCTTTGGAGGACTCATAGTCTGGAGTAAGAGAAATTGTTAAATATAACAAGGTGAATGCTTTCATAAACATGGCATGGAAGAACTGACCGGCTATGACTTTTTCTGCCTCTGAGATGAGGTGGAGATTTCATAGGAAGTAATATTTGAGCTGAATTACAAAGAATGCACAAGACCGTCCAAGGAAAAATGTGTTAAAACATGCAAATAAGGAAATAAATAAAAAGGTTATATAGGCAGGAATATGTGGTTGCCCTTTGAGTACTACTTGCCCTGGCTTTTCCCGAGTACAAACGAGTTAGAGCGTTCGTCCCTGCTGTGTTGTGTCTAACTTTCTGGAGACAGTATTTGTAGGTCTGGTGTTTTACAAGAGCTTGTGTCCGGGGCAAAATCCTGACCACAATTTATATTCAAACCCACTCAACTTGACAGATGATGCATGGTTAGATAGATGATTTCAATCGCTTAAGGTAATTGAGAAATTTAAAAGATAGTGCTAATTAATATTCATTTTATCTTATTATATTCATTGTTTTAGGGTTATATTATAGGTTCATCTTATGTGTTTTTACAGTTGCTGTATATTATCATGTTTAATGTATCGTTGTCAATAAAATTTGCTTTATATTTCATTGTTGAGTGTGTCATAGAAATTAAAGAACAGTGCTATGTACTATTTCTTTTCTGTGTTTGTTGAATCCAAATCAATCTAGTGTCCATATGATGAACTTTTATTAACATTTAATGTATATAACAATTACCAAGTGTTACGGACGGGATGTTTGTGCCCACCCAAATTCATATGTCAAAGTCCTAACCCCCAATGTGATGCTATTAAGAGCCTTTCAGAAGTAATTAAGTTTAAATGAGGCCATTAGGTTTAAATGGGATCCTCATGACGAGGTTCTCAGTCTTGAACCTTGATTTCAGATCCTTTTACATAGTTCCTCTTCTTTTTGCAATAAGTTTTACTTCTAGTTTTTCAGAAGTGTCAAGAAATGTCATTTAAGTAAGTAAAATAAAATTTTAATGAAGTTGCATCTTGGTCATGGGTTGTTTCTTATTTTTTCCTACATCTGTGAGAATAATAGGACATTTACATCTTTGAAGTTTGTCCTTGCTTAGCTCAGTGTGACAATTGCTTGTATCTGTCAGGACTGTATTTCAATGATATTCTGGCTACTCACCTGAGCAGACTATCTGTGCTGATATATGCAAGATCCCAAGGACATGTGCTTTACATACTTGTGCTAAAGACACAGGTTGCTTATTTGCACAATCTGACATTATTTCATGATCAAATCATTTTTCCTCTTGAATTTTCCATGTTTTTTAAATGCACTGTTTCTAGTTATATGACTAAAACTAGATATACAATGATGAAGCCATTTTTATTAAAAAACACTCAAGTATGGTTTCCCTAAAGCAGGTTGTTTTTCCTCCTTTTAACAAAATCAATATCTCTGTTGAACTTACAGCCCTCTATATCCCCAAAAGAAATGTCATGAATAAAGATTTTTAGGCATTTTTTTATAATGGGGAATGTCCATAATTTGATAGTACACCTTATTTGGGATATGCCCTGATATGTAAAGGTCCATACTTAAAGACAACTCAAAAAATGGCAAGAAAAGCAGGAAGCTAAATTCTCTTTTTCTTGACCTACTTTTCACTATAGGATGCTCTAAAATTAACATTGTTTAATGTGACCACAGAGCTAAAAAATTACACATAAATTATACCTGAAGATGACAACTCATTTATTTTCCCTCCTATGTGTTAGATAGTTCTATGTCCTTATTCCAATACAAAAACCCTATAAAATAAGGCTTATACTTTTTGCATTTGTATAGGAACCAGTGGTAACTCAAGTTCAGTGATTTTCCCATCCCATGGCAGAATAGGGATTCCAACAGTCTGCTTTCTCTAAAAAAATATCACTCTGTCAATTGGGAAATTGTATAACTAGACTACTATAATAAATGGTTGAAAAGTGATTTTATGTTAAAAATCAATGAGGAAACTGCATATGGTAAGGAATTTCAGACAAAAAATGAGATACTAGATGAATAAAAAATTCAATAGAACTGCTTATTCAGGACATTTTCCCATTGAATTTTAATATATGATATAACAGGTCTGTCCAGAAAGTATCCATCCAAGTGCTATGAAAACTAGAGATATTTGTTGAAGGAGCTACAAAATACAAGAAACATTGCACATAGGACAATGATGCTTCAGTCCCCTTCAAAGCAGGCACCTTGGGACCTCACGCAGTTCTCCCAATAGCTATCACCTGCTCTGTTGTATTTGCCTGAATTGCATCCAAGGTCCAAAATCTCTTTCCTTTCAAAGATGATTTTAGTTTGGGGACAAGCCAGAAAGTTGCAGGGCACCAAATTTGGGTTGTGGGGTAGAGGCTGAGTCACCTTGGTGATTCGATATTTTGCCAAAAAATTCTGCAGAAGATGTGATGCATGAATGGGCACATTGTTGTGATGAAGCTGCTAATAACCAGTTGCCCATAGCTGTGACCTTCTGAACCATCTGAATAGTTTCCCTGGAGAAATGTTCACCTTAGTGCAAAATTTAATGCAGATCCATTGCTTTACTTGCTCAGTAATTTTGAATGCAATGGCTACACAATACTCATGCTCACTCAACGGTATCTACCACCCACTGACTAGTATGGTGAAGTTGGTATTGTTCATCCTTGTGCATTCTGGCCCACTCTCCTTGACTGCCAGGCTACATAGATGTCACATGAACTGTTCTTGTTATATTAACAATTGCTAGACTTTTAACAGACAGACCTAGTGTTCCTGATGTCAGCATTCTTGCAATAACCAGAAATTTATTTCAATTTAGCTGACATTGTATAAGTACTCCATGATGTGCCTTTAATATTGTGAGAAATGGTAAGACCCATTGAATTGAAAGTAGAACTATCTTAAGCCATAGAGGACTTCTCTCAAGACCCAAGGCCCTGGAAAGAGGAAATAGCACATTCAGGCCTGTGACCTGAAAAGTGAAGTCACGGATATCATTAAATTTTATAAATAAGGGCCATAAAAATATTATTTAGGGGGGCTTTTCTTTAAAAACTTCCCTAGACAAGATCCCTGCATCTTTTGACTATTACAAGGGCTACTTCAATAGGATTTTACACACCAAAACTTCTTAGTGCTATTTGCTTAACCTTTAATGCTTTTTTAATTAAGGAATCACATAATTTTATTAATAAATTAAGATCACCAGTAGTTTTCCTAGATCTTCCTCTTGACAAAAGATGTAAATTGTTTATGTGAGAGCCCTCTCCAATTTATGGAATTTGTATATCACAGTCTCAAGACCATTATCTTCATCACCCAGACTAATAGATATTTCTACTCATTCATTCCCCAATAATTCAATACCTTACAATCATCTTTGGTTACTTTGCTTCACACCCACATCCAAATGATCAGAAATTATTTTGATGCTCTCATAATCTAAACAAATTGATCACAACTTCCATCTATGTCACCTTAGCATGCCATCATACTATCTTCCCTGAAAAAAAAGTCTGTAATTTTGTAATCAACTTTCATGATTATTATTTATCTTTATTTCCCTTATACCCTTTCTCAATAGAACAGACAACTGTCCATGCTCAGAGCACTTCTGATCTACTTTACTTGACTTCTAGCTTCACCAAGGATCAAATCCAAGTACTTCTCCATAACAAGCCCTGTAGGACCTGTTACCTCCCTACTTTTCTGAACCCCTCTTCCATCACTCTTTTCCTCTGATTTTGCTGCAGCCATAGTAACCTCCTTACTGTTCCTCTAATATGGCTAGTCTATTTCCACCTCAAAATCTTCACACTTGACTTTCCTGGAACCCCCTTCTTCCAAGTATTCAGCTGACTCATTCCATCACTTTATTTATATTTCTGTTCACATGTCAGTCACCTTATCTGAGAGCCATCTTTGATGATTTTATATAAAATTACACACCTCTTATTCTTCCTTTGATTCTTTGCAACCCCTTTCATTTTCTTTATATCCCACCTGGGATATTATATAATTATTACTTACTTATTGTTTATCTTCCACCATTATATTAAAGGATGTTGAGGACAGAGGTATCTTTTTTCTTCACAGATTTTTATGGGGCTTTGAAAGCTTTGGTAGTACCTCAAACAGTACATGGCATGTATTAATGGCACACTGCATTAAGTGAGAGTCAAGAGAGGCACTATACAGTTTTTGAAAATAAGAGTACTGAGTTTTATATTGAATAAGAACATTTATCTAAAAACTCTTACATAGCACTGTTTTATTTTAAAAAAGCCTAATGTCTTATACAAAAAGTGTCTTTTAAGCCAAGAAGTTTTTCTAAAATGGGTTCCTGATCACATCCTAACACAATTGCACATCGTTTCTCAACATATTCTTTATATTCTTTATCTATTAGCAATGCTGTCTGAACTTTGAAAAGTATTACGTTTTACGTATGGTTAATAAAATGATAGTTTATTTAAGTTAATTAATAAAACTTCGTTAGAAAATATCTAATTCTTTAGCAACTTTTTGGAAGCCATGTGTATGAGTGTGTGTGTGTGTGTGTGTGTGTGTGTGTTCTGGTTAGTTCTCTGTATAACCAATTTTATGGATGTTTACTTGACGATTGTATAGATGTTTACAAGGATAAATATATTAACACATAAATTCAAAGAACCCCCTACTGTGCATGAGTCAGTATTTCCAGGTTATTTTTATCCCAATTTAGTAGTGAATAAAATTGTTAACCTTTTTTAGGAACTCTTTTGAAGTTTAGAAATAAGTAGAATTTAGCTCTCTCTTGTTTCTCAAATATTAATAAAAATTCTGTTTCCCGTAACACTGGTATATTTTGAACCAATTTTATATCAATGTTTTATTTTGAAGTCTCATAGTTTTTGTTACAGAACCCCACCAGTGCTGTTCTGGAACAGCTGTGGAGTTCAGTTGCCTGCCGCCCAGAAGTGTGACTTCCAATGCAAGAATCAGGTGAACAAGGAAAGAGGTCATGTATTTAAAGGTTACAGAGATTTAGAATAATGGTGAATTTCTGCTGTTAAAACCCACTCCCTTTAAAACTGCCCCAAAACACATAGTTCTGCCTCCCGTTTCAAACCAGGCCAGTTTCAGAATATGCCACTCAGAGGTACCATCTGTCAGAAAAGCAGAAGGCTGCAGCTCAGAATTCCCAGTCACAGTTCAGCTCCAAGGATCTCTCATGAATCCACATGACTAGGCAGGTCCCCTGCCGAACTGCCTGCTGTGGTGACTCATCAGACTTCTGGCTTTCAGACCTCCTCTGAATCCAGACTACGTGGCTTCTCCCTCTTCTCTTTCAGCCCACCCTTCTTTAAATACTCAGCCCCAGAGCTTCCTGAGTGACCTCATATATGGCACCTCCTATGATGTGTTAGTGTCCACTATTTTCGCCACTTCCACAGTGTCTTTTACCTTCCTGTAGCTGCCACCTTTAGTCAGGGCAAAAGTTCCCAGAAAAGCACGGCATCTGGGATGGGCATCTGCTCCCTGCCTCTCATGCAGCCACTATGTAAGCTTCCCCTGGTTATATGATAAGTCCCCAGTCCCTGAGCATTTTCACAGTCATGTTCTCAATTCACCCTGGGCAACAACCCCCTTTCCTTCAAAAAGGCATGGCTATTAACTTGTCATTGTTATGCAATATATTTTAAACATATCATCAACTTCCCCCTTCCCCAACCAAGGGTTGTGGGAGATACGCTCTGCACCCCATTACACTTTGCCTTTCACACAGCCCACAAGAAATATGCTTTATAAGTCTGTTGCTCCCAAGTCTCTAAATTGCACATTTTGAAAAACTGGCTATTTCTGTGCAGAACATAGAGATTGCAGGCAGGGCTATAATTCACTTTCAGGTTTTCCACTGATGACATAAACCACCAGAGCTTGTTGGTTTATGAACAGCAACAGGACACAGAGATTGAATTATAGCACATGTCAGTGATAAGAGATAAAAAATGGCACTCACAACCCAAAGATAATTGTTCCCTTCCATTTAAATTTAAGACATAAGAAAAAAATTCTAAACATTTTATACAGAGTCCATTTCTAGAGAAGTTCATATTTTATAAAAGATAATGATCAAGTACAATTTAAGAAAATATCAGATCTATGCTCAAGAGAACATAAAATACAGAGATGGTATATAAAAGTTCATAAGTAGATCTGGCATTTTACATAACTGAAATGTGTCTGAATTTCCTAAGAAAATTATCATTTCTTCCTTCTGGATAGAGCACCTTACAAAGCATTGTATTATCTCATGTATGGCCCTCACTTCTGTAAGTGTTATAATTATTAATATTGCACAAATATATGTACTTTATATTTTTGACACCTTTGAGAGGAAGAAGAGAAGACAGATATAGACAGAATAATTAAAAGCCACAATTTATTTTATAAAGCTAGACATTTAAGTGCATTCTCATAGCATTTTATTAACTTTTCAAATTCTCACAGTGGTTCAGGTGCCAAGTTTAAAACAGTCAGCTGAGATAATAAGCTATTTGAAACTGGTGTAAGTAAAGAGAATGTCTCAATTTGGCTATCTTTGACTCAATGCCAGAGGTTAGGGTCATAAAGCCATTATTTTATTAGGGAGGGCTGCAAACATAAACATGGGGGGAAAAGTCTTACAAAAAAAGAAGGGGCAAGGGTTATTAACTAGTCATCTCAGGTGCTGTTGGAGCTTAGTCCCTCAGGGAAACTCTGGGCATTATCCTGTTCAATTTTAATTTCAAATAAATAATAAATACAATCTTAGTGTAGGAAAGTCCCAAATATTGAGTGGTAACTGCCCTATGAATGTCCACTATTTCTATTTTGTAAGGGCATACTTATATTTTAAAAGTGTTCATTGTTTATTTGTAATTAACATTTAATTGAACACCTTGCCTTTATTTGATAAATCTAGGATGGAGAATGAGCTAAAAGCACATTTTTATGAAAATATGTAGGTTCAGCTGATGGAGGTGAAGTGGGTTTTCTGATGCAAATCCAAGAATCACTATAATTTGAATTCGTGAAGCTGCATCCAGGCAATATCAGGTCTCATAGTATTCCTGAGCATCTTTTGGTTTGGGAGGCAGACAGGTCTTGATCTGAGTCCTAGCTCCTCCAACTCACCTCCTACTTGTGTAACCTCAGGCATGTTACTTAGCCCTCTGAGTTTCCATTTCTTTGTTTTGAAAAATTAAGATAATAATCTATTGATCTTTACATAAAAATTAACTGAAATAATGCACAGAAAAATAAATTTTAAAATACTGTGGGTAAAACATCTTCAAAAATCCTTTTGACAATGTTACAGTTAATTTTTTAAAGCACATCTAAGAATAAGTAACAGTCAATAAATATTCCAATTTTGTCAAAAATTGCAGGTAGAATACACTCAGCATCCAATCCTTGACATAGTTAAAAAGCAACCTGCATAGGAGACTGAGAGTTGTGAGGTGGAGACTGTCATTTCATACCTTAAGAGCGTGGACAAGATGTATTTTTATTTTTGTCTTTTACTCTGTGCATGCATTACTTATTGAAAATGTTGAACAAGAGACCATCTAGTGGTCTGTGTTGCCCCTAAGTGCCAGACTTCCTTAAAATCAGAACTGAGATTAGTTTTATTTTAGAGACCCCTCTGGGGCAGAACAGAACACACGAGAGATTCAGGGGCAAGCATAGGGCGCAGCTTCTCAGACACTTACACGTCTGAAATAGAAACAGAGAAACCAGAATATCTACCAGTTGAGCTGTCTGCTCATCACTGTATTTGTCACAAGGGAGTAAATTCTTTTTGGGACACCTCCTTCCTTAGCACACTGTCCTTCCATCTGTGACTCACTGGCTCTCCAGGGTTTTATCAGCAATGAAATATCCAGAGCTCATCATATAACTTTCATTCCCAAAGAAGAAACATTCTATGTTATTGACAGCATCAGCAGGTTAATTAAGAATTCTGCCCATGATGATAAGAAACCTGACATATTTTCAATATCAACTGTCATTACTCCAACCAAAAGCACAGCAGATGTCTGTTCAGTAATACTCAGATATGTTGTGGTTTGGCTCAAGACATTTAATATCTACTCTGAACATAAAATCTAGTGTTAGAAACATGCTTTCTAAATCACTGTTATTCTTCTTAGATAATTTTATTTCTCAGATGAGAAAAATTTTAAGCTAGACAATGGATGTTTCAGTGAATCATGAACAACACTTTCATTTGTATTTTAAAAAACAATGAGAAATATAAATGCAGTCGGTACACTATAGCAGAAGCCACTCAATACTGAAATGCTGGAGATTCAGCTTCAAGGCACGATTCTACCACTTATAACATTATGTTATTAAAATATTTGGCGCTCAGTTTTTTGGGAGTTTGGGGAGTTGGGTGAGTTTGTTTAGTTTTTTTTTGGCAAGTGAACAAGCTTTAAAGGTCAGTAGGAATTATTGTAATTCTTTTCTTTGCAAATTACCTGTTATGTATTACTTAGCCACTTGGCATTTTATTTTCCTCTTTCGGAAAAAATGGGGATTATGGGAGCACCTACTTGAGTGAGTTTTTCGGAAAGCTGCAGGAGAAGCACTGATTGTGGTGGGTAGTCCATAGCAAGGCCTTGAGAAGAAAGCTTCCAATTCTTCTTTTCCTCCTTATTGTTTAGTCTTTCCCGCAGCTTTTTGTCTGAAGGCTGTGATTTTACATTTATGCATGGGGTTATTACTTTGTTTTAGAGTCAGCAATATGCAGTCTTCATATACTTTTGTATCTCTATACACTTTGTTCTTTATTTTTAAATATCAACTGAGTACATACTTATAAGAAAAACAGAAAAGTATATTATAAATAATGTTACATTTAATAGGGTAATAAACTCAGGTAAAATAGAAAACTTAAGAAAGGCTTACTGAAATTATAATATGAATTAGAAACAATTGCTTGTCCATTGAAGAAAGTTAAGTGAAATGAGAGCTATTTCTGTCTATGTAGTTTTCAGAGTCAGCATCTTGATGTTACATGTGAAACCTGGAAGTTGTATAGATTGCAGAGATGGTAGAAAGGACATTGTACACAGGAAAAGTATAGCAAAGACACCAAGTTGGGAAAAAGCTAGCAATGCAAAGAGAAATGCAAATACTCAGTTTTGGCTGTAATACAGAATACAAGAAAAGAGAAAGTAGGAGGTAAGCTTGGCAACAACTTTTGGAGAGCCTTCAGTGTATTAGAGTTGGAAATGTTTTCAGTTAGCATTGGGGAATCATCAAAGGTTTTCCAGTTGGGGATGGGAAAGCACATGATTAGAAGAATTTCACTTTAAGATTCTTAGTTTGGCAATACCAAACTGTATAGATTAGAGCAGGAAGAGACTAGAGGTTGTTGGGGTATGCAATAATGAATCAATATACATGAGCAGTGAAATTAGCACTGGAGACACTAGAGAGGTAGTTAAAAATATACATATTTATTATAATTCTCAAGCACTCTAAATGCCTTGTTTATTCCCCAAAATATGTGTCTTTTCATATCTTCAAGACTTTATTTTTTTTTCTTCCTAGAATGTTTCTCCATGAGTAAGGAAATTCTAATGATCCTCTTAGACACAACTCAAATGTTTCTCTCTTTTAAAAGTCTTCCCCTACTCTGTATAACTAATTTTATTTTTTAATAATTATCTATCATATACCAGGTAATATTATAAATATAGTGTTCATTTTTCATTTTCAAATAGCTTTTGTTTACTGAAGAAGATGGATAAATACAAAAAAATATCATGACTCTTTTATTTCTTGGCAAATGTAATTCTTCTTTGAGCCAAGTATCGTTCTCTCAATGCTAGGCATAGAGCAGTAAGTGGAAGAGACAAGATAACTGACCCAATAAACTTTACATTATACTGGTGCTACAAGCTGGTAGTGGCTGATATAGAGAATTTTAAAAGTCTAATAAATAAAAATATAATTTTATTTAGTAATGAACATTCATACAATAATATACATTCAGAGTGTCTGAGTAGAGTAGGTATTATGGGTTACATAAGGGGATTAGTAAAGCATCTAAAAGGAGAAACTAAGGTATAAATAAATAATAAAATAAAACAAATCACAGCAGAATCAATGAAAAAGGTGTACAGGAAGAGGACATATCGAGTGCAAAGGCCTTCTAATGGACTAAGCTGCATATGTTTGAAGGACAAAGGTGTGAGTGAAGGTACAGAGTTTGGATATGTAATCAGAGAAGTGAGCCTTGGTAGACAGTTTGGAATGTTTTTCTAAGTGTAAATGAAAGTCATTGGGAGGTTGAAAGAACTAAGTAAAATGATTATGTCCTTAAGTGATTTTTCTGGATGCTGTATAAAATGCTAACTTTGGTGGAAATAGCACAGAAATTATCTAGAAGGCAATCACCATAGTCCAAGCAAGACATAACAATGCGGACTGAGCTTGGGTGGAGGCAATGGGGGTGGAGAGAAGTGGGAATATCAGAGAAAGGTGTTTGAGGTTAAGTTACAGGGGTGATGAAAGGGGAAGGATGGAATTTTGCTTAAACAGAGTGGGTGGATAATGGTTATCATGAAGGGAGAAACTGGTGATGCCACAAGTTTGAGGAACGCTTGAGAATTATTTGGGGTTTAGATGATTTTGAATTGATCTCAGAAGTCTAATTGGTGATGCCAAGTAAGTAGCTAGAGACATAAAGAAGGAAATGATTGAGGCTAGAGATATACATTTGACAGCTATTGGCTTGTGAATGCATTTATACACAGGAGACCAGCTAAGATTAACAAAGTCAGTGACAGAAATAGAGAAGATGCTCTATGACAAAAATCTTGCATAAAATCAAATATTTAGAGATTTAATGAAAGAGGAGGAGAAAATAATCTGAAATGGAATCCATGCTCAGGGAGAAAAAACATTAAACTCAGGAGTATTGTTTGACCTTGACAACAATTGCTTCTGTGGAGCTGTGGAAGGAAAAGGCTGTTTAGCTGGAGTTGATATTTGAACTGAAATCAGGAAAAGTGTGATAGAGGAGCACAAGCAGTAGGTACTGCAATGTCGTTTTTATGTAACCCACACATAGTCCTTTGTGCGGCACTTGACTGTCACAATAAAATTAACTTTGGTAGAGAAACCAAGACTATGAGAGTTTACTAAAAAATAAATGATGAGGAAAGGAGCTAGTAAATGAATCTCAATTGTTTTGTTTTGTTTTTTAAGGAAACATGATAATGAAAGGGGAAAGGATATTTTAGTTTGGGAGACTGACAGAATAAAGGAAATATACTAACAAGATTGTGAAAAATTCGGCATGTTTGTAAAGTTACAGAAACTGGTGGCCTCATTGTTGGACACCATTATTTTTTGCCAAATCATCTATAAATACTGTTGACAGGTCTCCTTTCATTCATTCCAACTTCATAATCAATTCTGTAATGTGTAGCCATAAGTACCTTCAAAGTGTTCAATGTGATAATGTCATTCATCTTTTCATTCCTACTCAAAGATTACGTCTGAAGGTATTAACGTGGCTAATGAGTCCTTGCCAGTCTTTTACATTCTTTATATCTCAGTCTCTTCACCTTCTCTTTAACAGTAACTTTTCTGAATCATGCCCTAAGTTTAACTTTTACAATCATATGTCTCAAACCACTATGTCTTCCTCCACGTCTCTTACAATGATCACTATGCAGTGATCATTGGATCTTTTCACATTCTCTTTAATTATTCATTTTGACTAACAGGTAGTAAGTTGCATCAGGGCAGGGATCATGTCTATCTTATAAAGGCAGCTAGCACAAAACCAGGACCATAGGTACCTCAATAAATGTAATTCAATGTAAAAATGAGTGACTAAACCTTGCATACAAGGATGGGTTTATGATGTAAAAGGAAGAGTATAAACATCAAGTCAGCATTGGCATAATGTAAGATACACGGCACAAGAGAATAAAGTGGGGAAAGATCAATATATATGAGTTTGAGAGCATAGAAATACAATTTTTAATCTAGAGAATAATTTTCCCCCACTCTGACCAAACGCAATACTCATTTACTCTTTAAAACCCAAACTGAGAAGCTTTTTAAAGCCCCTTCATCATCATCCCCACCCAAACATAATTAATCAATTTATCTTTAAATATATTTTATATGGTTTTAACATTATGTTGAAAAATATTGCTTGTATTATAACTTACCCCCAAATTACTTATGACTATCTCAAAGCAAAGATTAACTTAGTCACCTCTGTATCTCCAATATCTCACACAGATGACTCTTATAGCCAAAATTTAATTACATGTGGATTAGACAATCTAACTATTCTTATGAAGAAGAAAATAAGACATGGTTATGTGTCAAAAATTAAAAGGCAAAGGTGGAGTGCTCAAAAAGAATAGAAACAGTTTCTAACTGTTGTTTTTTCTAGTATGCTAGATAGTCAACTAGAGATTAATGAAAACATTGACAAGCAATAGCAAATGAAGTTGGGGTTAGATATTATGATTGAGTAGTAGAATAAGTTAGTAAATTTTATTCACTAAGACTTTATGTATACATTCAGAACATTAATTTAGGTACCAAAAATGAAAAGCTGAATAATGCAGTTTCTGTCATTTAGATATTCACAAGTGTTTTCATGATGGTCACCCAAAAACACAGTGGCCATAAGAGAAATAGTAGTCAGTAGGGTTTTACAAATATGTGTCTTATCAGAGCTAATAAGAATTGCTTAGGATGTGGGAGTCTCTGTTGCTAAGAAAACTATAATTAGAAAGACTGGCTATGGAGTTTGGGCATGGTAAGAAGGCAAGATAAAGAACGGCATATTAGATAAGAGGACAGAAAAAGAGGAGAGACTGAGCAAGGTGAATAGAAGTAGGAAAATAGCATTGCAGATTATTCAGAGGGAACTTTTAAACAGACTAATTCTTCAGCTTCATGTTTAAGTTTGGTTTAAAAAATTGTTATAAACACTGCAGGGTCTCCAATATGTCATCTTATTGAGGAAACCAGAAATGTTCCAAAAAAAGAAAAATAGCTTTGAAGAAAGCTTTTGGGCAATCATTATGTGTGACAATAATGGAAGCAAAATAGAATATATTCA
The DNA here is from genome assembly GCA_004024845.1 of Tonatia bakeri. Lineage (NCBI taxonomy): Eukaryota > Metazoa > Chordata > Mammalia > Chiroptera > Phyllostomidae > Tonatia > Tonatia bakeri. The sequence continues at coordinate 99,357 of PVIA01003798.1, forward strand.
CAGATTTTGGCTTTGATGTGAAATGACAAGTGCAGATGGACACAAAAATAGTTGCTCTGCCGCTCTGCATCTAAACTCACTGTTCAGTTGTTTTGAAAGTGTTTAGATCAAGTACACCATTTTCAAAAATCTACGGAGCAGTGGCAGGGATGTATTATAGAGTCAGAAAATGGTTTCAAAAACAATCAAGATATTATTACTAGAATCAAAGATTTTTGGAGATGTTTTTGGAAAAGTATAAGCTTTTATCATGTTTTTTATCTGAAGTATATATACAATTTTTGTCAAATGGATGAAGAAACTGTATGAGCAAGCCATGGTATCAAACTTTCATTGAAGGTAACTTAAAGAGGGGTAAATAGGTGAGTAACAATTTAGCTTGTGAACATGTGGAGCATTTACCTGAGAGATTACATAATTATGGACTGATGTATCAAAAGGGCACACTAATGCCTCAGCTCTTCTGTGCTTTGCATTTCTCTGTAACCTTCAATACAGTCTGCATGACAAGATTGAAAGCATTTTGAACTTAAATGGAATGTTGTAAACAGTAATTTAGTGGGCACTTGGAGTTTTGAAAATACTTCTGTTAAAAATACATAGAATAAAGGGAGGGTTTCCATTTGTCAGACATAGAGTAACTCCACATATTAGTCATATTAAATGTTCTAAACAAGAAGATGGAAAAATGAAGCATTATTTTAGGCCAGAAGCTCAAATCTCCATTTTCCATAAGGTATAAAAATTTGCCCAACACAGATATTCAAGACCTACAATTTTAGGAAACTGGCACGGCAGGTAGGGAATGATGATAAATCTACCATATTTAAGCTAAGACAAGCTTCCATAGATTATAACAGCAGAATACTACAATGTCAAGGAATCTAGGCATAGGATCTCATCTCCAATGAAAGGATGAGTAGGAACTAGGCAGAAATGTAGAGGTAAATTTCTCATAATATTATTAAAACAGAAACTAAGAAGAAAATCACTAAATCAACCTAAACACACACAGCAGGCATTAGAATGTTTGCAAGTTAATGATCATTAAGATCCTCAGCAAGTTATACTCAGGAGGTATATGAAACATTGATGGTAAAGGAAACATGATTCTATATTCTAATTTGTAGTAGAGGGATGAGTAAAACAGAATTAACCCATAGTAGAAATCATGAATCTACCATGTAACAATCGTTATAGTCAGGCTCTGTATTATTTTTTACCCATAATTCCAGAAAGAAAAAAAGACAATTTTCAATTATGGAAAGAGAACAGTGAGGTTCAGAGTAGTTATTTTGTTAAAAATTGTATAGCTGATGTAGAGAGAACTCCAGTTTTGAATTTAAATCTGTTGACTCAAGATCTACTGATGTTTCAAACAATGAAAATCTGCCACATTCTTCCACTAACCCTAGATTTTCTTGGCTTAGAGCAATAGTGGAACTAAATCTAAAAACTTTGAGTCCTAATTGCTGGTACCCAGGCAGGGCCAAGGAAGTCAGTTTTAATACAAAGATAGTTTTAAGACAAGTTATCTACTCACTTTGAGCCACACTTAATTTCTATCTCTATGTCTCTTCAAAATAGAATAATAAATGAGCTATCTCATTGAATGTTGCCTTAAAGTGATTAAATTGATAGAAGGTGTTTTTGGTAATCATTCAAGGCTTCAGTTAATAAACACTTGAACAATTTAAGAAGTGACTTTCCACATCATCTCAACATATAGTAATATTTCAGAATATAGGTAGTTAAATTTTTCTCAGCTCAGGGCATAAACAAACAACTAGTCATGAATTTACAATGAAGAACCAGATAGTTGAGAATAGGTAAAAGTCTGAAAAGGGAAAATAGGGCATATGAATGAACTTAATGTTAGGAGCTCCCTGGAAATCAGTGGGGAATACAAAGCCAGAGGCTTGGATAGTGAACAGCTAAAACAGAGAGGGGAAAGGAGGAACAGCAGTGTGACATTGTGATGTAATAAGAAATATATATAAATATTTAAGAATATATATAAATATTGCTCTTCAAAATTTCCTGGTTAGAGCTCCTAAAATCTTTGTAATTTCTTAAGTGATAAGAATAAGAGCATCTTTTGTTATGAGATAATTGTACACATTCTGAAGCAACTGAGAAAGAGAACATGTCAAAGGAGTGTCATTTGTTATTCATAGCAAGACCCTGTGAACCACACTTGAGTTCTTATTAATGAGGTAACTTCTGGAAAACCCCTAAGGATGCAGGCTGGTTGCTAGGGGAACCAACCAGGTGATTAAAGGTTCAGAACTTTCAGTTCCATCCCCTGACCTCCTGGGAGGAGAGAGGGACTAGAGGTTGAATTCTTCACTCATGGCCAATGATTTAATCAACGTTGCCTGTATGATAAAGCTTCCATAAAGAACTCTGACCAAAAGGGTTCAGAGAACTTCTGGGTTTCTGAACACACCAAAGTGCTGAGGGTCCTTGCGTCCAGAGAGGGCATGATACTCTGTGGCCCTTCCCTCATACTTTGTCCAATGCTTCTCTTCCATCTGGCTGTTCCTGAGTTCCAGTCTGTTGATCGTAACTAACCTGGTAATCTAGTAACTAAGCAGTTTTTCTAGTTCAGTGAGTCATTTGAGCAAATTATCAAACTCAAGAAGAAGGTCACAGAAATTCCTGATTTATAGCCAGTTGGTCAGAAGTACAGGTGACAATTTGGGACTTGCAATTGGTGTCTGATGTGAGGGGAAATCTTGCGGAAATGTGCCCCTCGCCTGTAGGGTCTGTGAAATTTCAGGTAGTGTCATTCATATTTGATAGGTGTGGAAAACCTACACATTTTGTGTTAGAAGCGTTTGTGAGTAAAGGAGAAACAAGGGAGAATTTCCCTTTGGTAGACATATAGGTTTTTCCAAAATTATAACTTAGCAGGCAATATGGTGAAATATCAAGAGAGCAAAGTATCAGAATACAGACGAAACTGAAGTTTAAGTGGTTATTATAGAACACTTCAGAAAGAGCCTTCAGAAAGGGGATCAAACACCAAAGGTTTTAATGAAAGTGAAGAGAAGGCATAATAAACTTTGTCAGAGGGTGAAATGGTGGAAAGCTAGGAGGGTTGCCTTGACCAGTGTGGCTCAGCTGGTTGGATGTCGTCCCACAAAGTGAAAGGCCCCAGTTCAGTTCCTAGTCAGGGCACATGCCTGGGTTGAGGGTTTGATCCCCAGTCGAGGAGCATAGAAAAGGCAGACAATCAATGTTTATCTCTCACATCGATGTCTCTCTCTCTTTCTCCCTACCTTCTCCTCTCCCTAAAGAATAATAAATAAAATCTTTAAAAAAAAGAAAGCTGGGAGGGTGAAGGAAAATGAAGTTTTATTGCTCAAAATAATCCAATGGGAAAAAATTTATATAATGACAAACCAAGAAGTGGTGCTGAAATAGGCTTCCAAAAACAAGTGGAAGTCCACACTTCAAAAATGTTTAAGCTGCTGAATGGTGCAAACATCAGCCCCAAAGCTATATTTCATTGAAAGTTTCAGGAACCAGAAAACCTCAAAGAACCACAGGTTCTGCACTGCTGATGAGTGATCTTACCGTATCTTTCACTGACAACCTCATCACATCCTTTTAGGTATGTGTGTGTGTGTGTGTCTCTGAAGGGAGATGGAAAAGTGTTGGAAGAAGATAAGGGGTGGGAAGAAAGGGTGCATAAATAGCTGCTGAATTTATTACATAATTTATTTGCATCTTTTGTTGTGTGTAATTATATTTTATAATTACAAAGTTAAAAAAAATTACTTTTAATGCCAGTAGTCTTTCATAGTGCATACTGTAGGCAGGTTAAAACAATAGCATTCTGAGTGTAGCACAAAGAAAATTTATTAAACACCTACCATGTTCAAATATCAAATTGTATAAAAATATTTTTACACATCATTAGTGCAAGGGAGAATCTCATTTCCATCACCCTCATTACTATAGCATTTACTGATCACTTGTGCTTTTGTACCGAGGAGTATGAAAACAAATTTTGTAGCCATTTCTTGAACTCAGAGTAAAAATTAACTAAAAACCTGACATTATTTTAACACTTTTAATTTTATAGTTCTTTGTACTTTTATGGGAATTATACCTTTAATTCTAAAATTTTATAGTCAAACAGCCCTGGAAGTTTATCTCAGGTCAGCCATTCACTAATTGTGCTACTGTTAGGCTTTATTTTATTTGCTCATTTATACCTATGCATTCTAAATATAGCTTTTTTTTTTTAGTAAGTTTAGAATCCTAATATAGCATGTATTATAATACCAACTTGGCTTTAAAAATAAGGGGATATATTGGCTTATATAATAAGAAATTTAAGAACTACATCTAACTTTTAGAGTGACATCCAATGATGTCACTGAGCACTGGTTCAATTGTATTTCTTTGCTTTTCTTTTCATAATTTCAAAAGATGGTCATCAACAGTTTTTCTTTTAACCAACCACATAATTTCCAGCCCAGATTCAGAGGGAGAAAGTGAGAAGGAACATCTTTTGATTAACAATTGATCAAAAATATCAAGTTTTATTGGACCAAGGAGAATGAAGTTTAATTCCAAACTATAAAGCTACTACAATAATGCTGTAGATAATGTTCCCCAAAGGAAATTCTAGATGTTGATAGGAATAAGAAAGAAGCAAGGAATGCTGAATATATCAGTATCAACAAATTTTCACTTTCCCTAACTACCTCAAAAGGTTATCCAAGGGCAACATCTGCCTTGGTCAATGTAACAGCACCACCTAATACAGAGATTAGCACAGATATCTGGCAACACCTGGACACATATTTGGACATTGCAGTTGGGATGCGTTACTGTAATCTTGTAGTCAGAGACCAGGGATGTTGTCAAACACCTTGCAATGCATAGAACAGCTCCTCACAGAAGAGGATGAGCTGACTCAAATTATCCATAGCGCTGAGATTAAGTAGGAAAGTTTCTCTACTTTCAAACTCTGAAATGACTACTTAACTCTCCTATGATAATAATGCTAAAAGTAACTAACATTAGTCCTGCATGGATTTAGAATTCATTAGGAATAAAATGAGGCCAATATTCAGGGAAGACAAAAATCTTAAAAAATTGTATATCTCTACACATACACACATTTTTTACCAGCATAGTTTGAAATAAAAAACAGATTTCATTGGTAAGTGAATACTTTTTATTAAGTGAATACTGTGATTATGTTTAATAAAATATATTAATTTGAAAGGCTCAGTGAAGAATTCTGAGGTATCCACTAAAAGTTAAAAGTTTGTAAATAGTGTAGACTTTGGACGGAGTGAACTGCTGTAGAAAGGCATTTTTGTTAAGATAGAGCTGTCATTTAAATTGCTAAAAATCTTTGAAGAGATAACTACAAATCTGCTGTTCCATCAACTGCCAGTTGCAAAATCTTTTTTAGACATAAACACGGATAACATAAAGAATAATAATATATCTCCAGGGATATTATAAGTCCATAATTCCTTTAAGGGTACATGTAATGTCATAAATTGTAAGAGCAAACCCGAGCAGTTTAGTCATAGGAACCCTGAGATGAAATTACAGCTTTTATAATCCCCTGAGAGGATATTCTTTTGGTATAATGGAAATTGTAGTCATTTAGAAATACTCTGCTCCCTTGGCCCCTGAAAAGTACAATGGTCATTCTAAGATTGAAAAACACTAAGCAGGTGTCTGAAAAGTGAGTTGAACTGATCATAAAAATAATAGAAAAATATATTGAAGTCATTATGGTATTTACTAAGTATAGTATGGTACTCTTTCTCAAATAAGAGTTATAAGAGACACCTACATAATTACAGCTATAAGAAGGGATTTTACAGGTGTAAACAGAAAGATACTAAAACACATATTGTGAAAGATTAGCCAGCTTTGCCTTAACTATATAAAAGACTTTTATAGTTACTTGAGGACACATATTTTTTATATTAAATGTCAGTAGCTAAAAAAGCAAACGTACCAGATTTAAAAGAACAAAATTAAACATCACGGGGTATTGAAACAGCGTAAAGTTCACAAAGTATCATCATTGCAGATATACTTAAATTTCAAGTTATAAGAACCCCAAAGCATATTGTTCAATTTCAAGATTCTTGCATTTGGCATAAATTGCATAATGCAAATATTAATAGAACCAAGTTCCCTTTCAATGAGAGTAATTCAATAGGAAGTTAAATTTGGTAACAATTTCTAGTGAATAATAAATAAATATAAGCAGATGATAAATAATTTATTTGAACAAATAAATATGTTATGTATAATATTATAAAACTATTAATTAAAACAATAAAGTTTTAAACAATTAAAAGTGTTTAATCATATATTTACACAAAAATCCAATGTTTATAGAACAATTTTATAGTTTTTATTAGTTAAAATAAAGGAAAAGAGAAGTTGCTATTAGAAGTGCCTAACTTAAAGAGGTCAACACGTCAGGATTCTAAATTTATTTTTGTCAATTTCTTTGTTTCTCTTAAAAAGGAATCTATACAATCTTCATTAAAAGATACATTGTTTCCTCAGAAACTTAAAAATGGATCTGCCTTTTGACCCAGCAATCCCACTGCTGGGACTATATCCTAAGAATCCTAAAACACCAATCCAAAAGAACCTTTGCACCCCAATGTTCATAGCAGCACAATTTACAATAGCTAAGTGCTGGAAGCAACCTAGATGCCCATCAGTAAATGAATGGATCAAAAAACAATGGTACATTTACACAATGGAATTCTATGCAGCAGAAAGAAAGAAGGAGCTCCTACCCTTTGCAACATCATGGATGGAACTGGAAAGCATTATGCTATGCGAAATAAGCCAGGCAGTGAAAGACAAATACCATATGATCTCACCTTTAACAGGAACCTAAACAACAAAACAAAGAAACAAGCAAAATATAGTCAAAGACACTGCATTAGAGAACAGGCAGAAAGTGACCAGAGGAGAGAGAAGAGGGAATTTCAGGGGAAAAGGGGAAGGGTTTACAGGAATGAAGTTAAAAGACACATGGATAAAAACTAGGGGGAGGGTGGTAATGGGAGGGAAGTTGGTGGGGGTGGGTGGGCTTGACTGGGAGTAAAGGGGAGAAAACTGTACTTGAACAATCATTTAAATAAAATGGGGAAAAAAGATACATTGTTTAAGTAGGTAAATACACAAGCTTGTTTAATATTATATTGCTTTAAGTCTACAATTATTAGTGTTTCCCTAGAAGCCAAAAATGTGTAATAAACCAATTTGACCACAGAATTGTGTTTTAAAAATTGCACTTACATGACATATGCTTTCTTCCTTCAGCAAATAAGAGAGACAGACAGACAGAAAAGTAGATTTAACAACCAGCAGTCAGAATGAAAAATAAAATAGATTCTACAATGTTCACCAATGGGAAACAAAAACTCTATTATTTGATTAAAATTTTGTCAGGGGTTATATTTTTACATATAAAACTTAATTGGCTTTGAAAGAAAATTGAATAACTTTCTGTAATGACATTTGAAGGCATTTTATTGCCTAGTAACAAGTACCTAAATCATCGTCATCCTGTTTGTTTTATTTACTGCTACATTCCAAATTGCCACTAATTAATAAGCCATTGACCTGTATAATTCATGGTATGACTTTTATACTTAGTCAATATCGTTAACATCAATAATAATACAAGGTCAGGCATTTAGATCTCACATAAAAGTGAATATATTTTCTGCATTATTGAGGAGATCATGTCAATAGCAAAGATATAAAAACTGCATAAACATAAAGGCATTGTTTAGAATGACTAGCTTTTTTTGGTAGACTCTCAATGAATTCAATTAGATGTTCCAAATTTCTCATTACTTGGATAAGGCTGACAAATGGTTATCTTCCGTGTATTCATTTTAGTAAAATATAACAATCCAGTCTTCAGAATTTGATAAATTTGCCAACTTTTATTTTTCAAATAACATAAATACCTAATGCCTATTATTTAAAATAATTTCATAAGATAAATATATATTTTATCTTCCAAAATGTAAAATGAACACAGAAGATATATCCTGACAGACACTGGGCCTTTGAGTTGAATACATAAGAATTTTAGGAGAAACTGAAATTGCTAAATGAGGTAATATTAGAGTCAGCTAGGTAAAAAGACACAAGTCACTCTAACACACACGCAGGGGTGGTTTAACGTGATGGGGATGCATTTTTGTTGCATGTAGAAGATGTCTGGAGGTAGATAGTCCGGGTTTAGTATGGAGATCATTATTCATTACTTATGCAGGTTTCTAGTAAATTGCTGATGTCTTATTAGAGTACTACGTGAGACCGCAAAAATGGCTTTATGATCACCAAATATAGTATTTGCATTTCACACTACAGAGAGATTAGGAAAAGCGTTCATTCCTTCTCATCTTGGAAGCCTCTCATAATGCTTCCACTATCAAAATATTGGCTAGAATTTATTTACATGGCCACATCCATCTGTAAGAGAGACTAAGAAATATACTTACCTTGATGGGTAGAATAGTACCCAAGTAAAACCCAGAATTGTTTACTAAAAAAATAAATTGCCCCAGACGAGTAGCTCAGTTGGTTAGAGCGTCATCTCAATATACTAAGTTTGTGGGTTTGATCCCTGGTCAGAGCACATATAAAAATCAACCAATGAATGCATAAATAAATGGAACAATAAGTTGATGTTTCTCTTTCTTCTCCCTCTAAAATCAATCAATAAAAATAATAATATTATTTTTTAATCAAGGTAAATTTATATTGAGAGTAGGTTTGTTTTTCTTATTTTGGAGCTGATAGAAATATCACTGCACAGTACTTGACCAAGTAGTTTTGGAAACTTTGACCTTAAGACTATCTAACAAGTCTAGTCTAATCTCAGGAAGTGTCCACAGTGAAGGAAATGTTGGAGTAGAAGTAAGAAGACCCAAAAAATTTTCTACATCTCAGATATCTTACCCATAACAAGAGATTGATATTTTATTCAACAAGTTGTTCATCTAACAAATATATATTGAATGCTTACTATATACTACTTACTTTCTAATAATTCTACATTGCAAGCATATCTTTTTTGTGACCCAAAAGCAGAGGTTAAACATTATAAAAGGGAGAGAGATCCAGAGATCAATAATCATTTCTTCATTAGTTAGAAATTAAACAAAGCATTCAGTATAATATAGCTCCAGGTGAAGGATTTAGAACTCAGCATGAGCTTTTATACTCTTAAATGGATAACAGGAGACTGTTATTAGAAAGACATAGTTCCTCTCAATTAACAGTAAGTATATGAGTAGCTCAAAGCTGGTTTGCAGACTTCAAACCTGAGTTGGCTCATTTTGAGAAAGCACTTGAATTCACTTTATTTTTATTGTAATTCAAATTCTTCTGTGGTTCCTAATGCAAATATCATCACCTTTATAGTTTTTCCATGTTGGGTTGCTACACAGGCTAAAGAGCATCACTTAAGAAAAAGGAGGCTGGAAACCTTTTGGTTTAAAAATAAAAACTGAAAAACAAAGTGTGAAATTCAGTATCAACATAAACCCTTTGATAATAAGAGACATTGATCATTTGCAATAAAATCAATACAGCATAACTTTTCACATTGTTGCTTTCACCTGACTATAATGATATCATTTTAAATAATGTCATTTTGCAAAGTAACCGTGTGGTGCTTTAAGATTTTAATTTCACATATGTACTTAACAGTCATCTGATGTAATGCATTGAATTATTATTAATTTTCTAGTTATTAATATTATCTTATGTTATGCCATATTAAGGGAAACAATAAAATAAGCATAGATGTTATTTTAGCTCTTAGAACAATGCATAACAACATTATGGGTTTATAATAATTATCCAATATTTATTTATCTAGATTTTTAAACATGTAAAATGATTCTAAGTATCAACTGTGGTACTGAATAAATAACTACTCTGTGATATTATAATTCCATAGTTGCATATTTTATTCATATAGTAATATGTAAACTAGAATACCTGAGGTTTAGACCATATGTTCATTGCATTTTACATTATATTGTTTCTTAGGTGTGCTTTTGTTACAGACAATCACAGAACCTTGCCTAAAGTTATATTTTCCATGTCACCTCATTCTTAAAACCTTCAATAAGAAGCCAGTGCTCACAGCAGGATCTCTCAGCCTCAAATCGACACTTTGAGATGGGTAATTGTTGTGGGGGCTGTTCTGTGCATTGTAAAATATCTAGCTCACCCCTGGCCTCTACGTTCCAGGTTCGAAAAGGACACCAAGTTGTGACAACTGAAAGTCTCCAGACATTGACAGACCCCTGCTTTCCTGAGGGAGTACAAAATTGTCCCTGTTTGGAAACCATTGGCCTACAACATAAGCCTAATGTCAACTAACAATGGCATGGGAGATTCCATGTTCACCTCCTGACATTTTTTTTTCTACAATTCATTATGCTGTAGTGTTGAAGGTTCCTTACTGGACTCATCTGAAGACAAGAAGGCCATCCACACTGCCAGCTGCAGGCCATACATCCACCTGGTGGTGCTGGCTGCCTGTTCACTAAACTGGTTTCTGGATCCTCCAAAAACAGTGAGAACCCAGATCCCCCCTTGAGACTTCTTATACTTTGATTCTTTACTTTTTTCAGTAGGTCTATATGGGTTTCTCCCTTTGATTTTCCACCTTTGGTCTTCAGGTTGGGAGAAAACTCCATTTAGTCATCACTTCTACAGAGACCCTCAGACATAGACAAATAGAATAGAGTACACAGAATCTGCACTCCATAATCTCCAAGGCTATTACTAAGACTCAGCCTCAGACAGGCACATCTGTACAATTTTGTGAAAGGGCAATTTTTTTTTTTTGGCATATTGCTCTAACAATACTCTCATACATTTTTGGCTCCATCAGGATGGCTAGAAAGATCGCAGATTAAATCTTTGTGTAGAACAGTTGATAAAATCGTTTGACTTAGATGATAGAACATGGACACTCGAAGTTCAGGTTTCTGGTAACTCGTAGATGTAAAAGTAGAGCCATTCAGGGCATAGTCATTCTTGCTGGCCCCAGCAGGCTTCACACTGAAAGGATATAGGGACCACTCTGGGTTATTTATCCACTAACTTATTTTTACAACAAACATTTATTGGTCATTTGCTATGTTACAGATACCATTCTAAGAACTGAGGCTACCAAGATAAAAAAGAAGTTACTGACAAGACATATATTTTAAAGAAAGTCATATACAAAGCTTGCTAGCATATAAAGAAATAGGATAAACCCACCAAAACCCACCAATGGAGCTGGGATGGCAGTAGAGATATTTTATACAGCATGACCTTAGAGGGAGTTTTTGAAGAGGAGACGAATGAACTGAAAGTCAGTGATTAAAGGAAAGTAGTGGTGTGAAGGTCTGAAGAAAGACCATTCGAGAAAGACAGAGCCACGAAGCCAAACTCCCTGGTGTGTTCTTGGTATGCCTGGAGCAGAGAACATGAAGGACAGAATGATAATTGAGCTTGAAGAAATAAGCAAGGGACAAATCATCTGAGAAATTTGGGATTTATTCTTATTATAATGAAAAGATATTAGGTAATTTTAAATGAGATTAATAGGATCAGAATGACACTTTGAAATAGTTAACTGAAACAGTTTATTTTGTGTAAGTACAGAAAATCACACATGCCAATGGAAGAAGCTGAAAGGAAACTCACCTGTTTTGACCTTTGATCCAAATGGGGGGAAATGTTTTATTAGTAAATCTATAATATCAAACGTGACCTCACATAGGTTTGCTATTTGAATTTTCTAGAAACAGTCCAAGCCAAGAAATTCCCATCAACTAGTCCCTGGTAGGCAGTGCCCAGGGACCCATATTTAGAATCAATACTTATTTCTACTCAGACCTCACCAGATGTCTGCAGATAAATCTCTAAAAAATGAATTCACAACCCAAAGTCCTATCTGGTATATTTCACTGATTTTCCAAAGGGAGAGTTACAGTAAAAAGAGAGACTATTACAGGAAAACAGGAAAGGAAGAGAGGAGGGAAGGAAGGAAATTTACACCTAGATGACTCATATTGGGTTGGCCAAAAAGTCATTTAGTGTTTTCCTTAAAAGAAGAGACATGTTTTCATTTTCACAAATAACTTTTTTGATTTGGATATTTTGAGCATGTTGGCTATCTCCTGCTACTGGTTTCTAGGGGGTACAAGCCAGGGGTGCTGCTAAACATCTTCCAATGCATAAGATATCCCCACAGCAAAGAATTATTTGGCCAAAATGTCAATAGTACCAAGAAACCTCACAAACCACTTTTGACATGTTCGATCAGTCACAGCACCTTCTCCATACACTGCACAAATCTTTTCGTGTGTTTCAGTTACATTTTTACCTTTCTTGAAATAATAATGTATAATATGCTGAAAATGTTGCATATCTTCTACCATCTTCAATATTAAAATAGCTGCACAAAAATTCACCAATTTTGACAAGTCTTTTTTAAATGCACACTGATATGACAGCTGTCACAATACAATCTAACAAAAATGTTTCAAATGATGTTAAAGACAACTAAACTCTGCTAGAGCCATTGTATGGAGAAAACTAAAGGAACTTTTTGGCCAACCCAATAGTAATATTGAGCGAAGACAAAGAGAAGTCATCTGAGTAGAGCTTTATTTAGAAAAATTTAACAGCATTTATCAAAATTTAAATTGCACATACACTTTGACAATGACCATTTTATATAAAAATAACACCCTTCTGAATTTTCCCTTTTCTTAATGCACTTCTTTTTCTTTATAACCCTTATCCTCTCTGGGAATATGATTTAAATACGCATTTATTTATTGGATTTTGAAAATGCTAAAATGCCAACTACATATGTGTCAGTTTGTCAATTCACTCCTATTTCCAATACACACAATATGCTCTCACTGGAAATCTGTTGGAGATAAATAAATACAGAGACAGAGAGATAGGGATATAGATAGAAATATATATATCCATATATATTCTAACATGTGTGCATATATGTGTATAAATATATAGCCATATAAAGTATTCACATATATGTTTTATATAGCATTGTGGCATGATATTAATAACATATGCAATGTATTTTATATAACACAAGTAATATTATAAATACCTATTTAATGTAGCAAAATCTGGAAATGACCTAATAGTCTGCAGATAGGAATTAAAGCATTTGGCAATGCTACTTTACAACATACTGTGATGCATTGGCATACAGGATGTAGAGGACATATTAAGTAAAAAGTCACAAAAATGTAAATGTAGTAGGTGATATCATTTATGTAAGATATTTTTCCACTCAAAAATAAGTTTTTAAAAAACTACAAATTTATAAATGTAGAGAATAAAGTTCTCAAAAGGCTCACACATAAATGCTGAGGTATAACTTCTGGGGAAGTGAGTAAGATGGAGGATAGGAAATTGTGCAGGGAGAGCTTTACTTACATTTTATATAATATTTATTAATTATTTGGCATTAAAATAAAGGTACAAAGGATATAACTATAGAAAAAATTATTTCTAAAAAGCTCAAGCTGTTTTAAAAATACATTTAATGCCTCTGACATTTTAGCCTGTGAGCAGTAAAATATTTTGGTGCATTTAACTCCAATTCTAGTTACCTGCTTCCTGATTACATAGTTAAGAAACCAATTTTCTCCATGAGTGGTGAGTTGCTATTCATGTTAATGAATAGTTGATCCTTGGACAACATCTGTTTGAACTGCACGGGTCAACTTACACACAGATTTTTAAAAATAAATGCCTGTGCTATCTCGATCCATGGTTGGGAGTCTGTGGATTCAGAGGGCTGACTGTATACACTGATCTATGACATTATACAAAGGGGGCTTGAGCTTCTGTGGATATTGGGATCAGCAGGAGTTCTGGAACGAATCCCCTGCAAATACTAAGGAACAACTCAATTTTGGGGTAGTCTAAGGATATACATGGAGTTCTGACTGTAAGTAGGGGTGGTGCCCCTAACTCTTATGTTATTCAAGTCTCAACTGCAGTTGCTTATTTATTTTTGCTTTGTGTTAGAGCAAAATATGTTATTAAAATTCAATATTATCTATCATCTATCCATTTATAGATTTATTATTAATTTATAAATTCCATAGATCAATTTATGGATTTATTATCTATCTATATCAATCTATCTACCCTACAAGCTCTATTTGTTAGAGGTGTTTTTCAAATCATAGAACTACCTGCTTTCAAATCCCTTATGATTCTTTTAAAAATTGATTCAGTGTAAATGACACTTAAATAATAATAAGCAATAAAATAAAAAATGGGGCAACACCAAACCAAAAAGCCTTTTGCAAAACATTCAACAAAATGAAAAGAAAACATAGGGAATGAGAATAATATTTATAAACCGTATATCTAATAAAGGATTAATATCCAAAATGTATGAAGAACTTATACAACTCAATAGCAAAAAAATAATAATAATAAACCAGTTTCAAAAATAGCAAAACATTTGAATAAATATTTTTCTAAAGAAGACATAAAAATGGACAATAGGTACATTAAAAGGTGCTCAACATCACTAATCATAAGGAAAATGGAAATCAAATTCTCTATGAGATTTCACCTCACACCTATTAGAATAGCTATCATCACAGGATAACAAATGCTGGTGAGCATGTGGAGAAAAGGGGACTCTTGTGCACTATCGCTAGGATTATAAGTATAATCCTACAGCCAATGTGGAAAATGGTGTGGTTATTCTCAAAAAATTTAAAATAAAATTACCATATGACCCAGCAATTCCACTTCTGGGAATACATTGGTAGGAAATGAAAATACTATGCCAAAGAGATAACTTCACTCCCATGTTCGTAACAGCATTATCTATAATAGCCAAGACTGGGAAATAATCCGTTTCCACAGAAGAACTCATACAGTGATGTTACATGTATTGTATATGTTATATATAAGTTCTTATTCAGTTATATATATGTGTGTATATAAAATGTGTGTGTATATATATAATGCCTGTGTGTATATATAATGTGTGTATATATGTATACACACACACACAGATTATTCAGCCATAAAAAAGAAGAAAGGAGAACATCCTGCCATTTGTGACAACATAGATGAAACTTGAAGGCAGTATGCTAAATGAGTTAGAGAAAAAACAAATACTGTGTGATCTTACATATATATGTATAATTTTATATCTTAAAAATTAGCATATATTAAATAATATGCTCATTTTTTTAAAAGAAATGTGATTTTTTCTTTACATCTCTCACAATATAAATTTATCGTCTCAGCCATTTTTAAGTGTATAGTTTAATAGGGAACAGAGCATTCACTTGTTATGCACCAATATCCAGAAATCTTTTCACCTTGCAGAACTAAAACCCTATACCCATTGAAAATAGTCCCTGTTTTCTCCTTCCCCCACACCCTGGAAACTACTTCCTTTCTCTATGAATTTGACTACTCTAGGCACCTCATGCACATGAATTTTTACAGTATTTTTTGTGGATGGCTTATTTCATTTGGCATATTAGCCTCGGGGTTCCTTCATATTGTAGCATGCATTATAATTTCCTTCCTTTTTAAGGTTAAATAACATTACATTGTATGCATATAGCACATTTTGGTTACTCATCCATTTGTATAGAGGCACTTGGGTTCTACCTTTTGGCTATTGTGAATAATACTGCTATGAACAAGAGCATTTAAATATCTCATTAAAATCTTTTGTTCAGTTTGTTTGGGTATATATCCAAAATGGAATTGCTAGATCATGGTCTAATATTATTGCTCTTTATTTTCTTATGAGCTCTGCTTCCAATATCTTTGCAGGACTGTATCATTTTGCCATCACAGTTTAAATAAAAGGCGTTCCTGGGAGAGGCTTTTTCTCCTAGGTCTAATTGTATAGGATAATTATTCATTCTTTATAACATTACCTTATGTTAATTACCTATGTAGAACTGATCACCATCAGAATTTTAATTTTTTTGTATGTACACATGTAAAATTTTTGTTGGCTTTAAATTTATTTTTAACTTAAAATTATATTTAAGTTTAAATTATCTATTCTAATTTATGACTATGAGAAGAAAACTCTTTTTTATTCATTGCTGTATCCCCAATGCCAAAGCATTCAATAAACATTTATTAAATTTAATCAATTATACAGGAAGGAGTGAATAAATGGGTAAAAAGAAGTCCAGACAACTTCATCAACTTTTCACTTTGCTTATGTAGAGGAGGCACTGTGACTTATGATTTTTGTAAGTGTCCTAGCACAATAGTCATTTTACAAATTTCATAAAATTATTCTCAAGATGAAGAAACATAAAGGCCATAGTCAAAGTAATAGATCCTGTCCAGTTTTAACAGAAATTTTTGAATGTGTCCATTTTGTGTTGGTTTTCTTTTATTCCTCTATACAATTAGAGAATACATAGAGCATTATAATAGAATGGAACATGATTTAGATTATTGAGCTTAAGGCTAGCTTTTTAAATTTGTAAATGCTATTTTATTTTTCTTAGAATAGCTTTAGTTCTCTTTTTTCATTATTTTTTAATTTATTTATTTCTATTGTTGTTCAAGTACAGTTGTCTCCATTTTTGCCCCACCATGCCCCCTGCCCTACCCATGAACCTGTCCCCTTTGGTTTTGCCCATCTGTCCATAAGGCTGGCTTTTTAATCTGTAATTCATTTTATCACAATAACAAAACATAAAGTTAGTTCAGAGTATATAGTGACATGAACAGAAAAAAGTCTTACAAATAACCTGGCAAGCATATATTTCATTTTCATTCCCCTGTCAATCCAGGCAATGGTGATTAAACCCATCACTGGCAGTCCTACACCATAGTTATTTTCAGACTCATAATCCCTTTCTGTCTACACTGAACAGCCACTGACTCACTCTACAGCCTGTCTCTGTGGCATTCTAGATTTTGAGACTTTTTTGGGGGCGGAAATCTTGATCAGAACAAAGTGGTATGTCACATTTCTCCCATTTTGACAAGAAGAGGTATTTAATCTTTGAAGCATTGAAAAATTATCTTTTTAGTTCAAATATTTTATCAATTGTATTATAAATGAAAGCAATCTACCTATACTGTATCATTCATCATAATGAAATAATCATCTCATTTATTTTACTTCACAAGGCAGAAAGAAATAAAGCAAAGAAGAAGAAAAAAGAGGGTGAGAATATTACAGGAAAGGGAGAGATATTCCTGAATCAGCCAGCCTCTTTTCTTCAGGTTACATACTGGGTTTGCCATTCCTTGTCATCCCCCATCGATAGCACTTCCCATGGTGCTAAGGGTAGAAGTTCAGCTCACTAAATATCCGTGCACAAGCATGTCCAAGGATAGATGAAAACAAAATTGAGCCTTGTATGTTAAAAGATAATTTTCAAAAAAGGGGGAGTGGGTAAAGTCATGACTAATACAGATGTAAAAATAGTCACATATTAAAGTTTTTATGGGACCCATTAATGAGGAAATTTAGGAGGTGTTACAACAAATACAAAGAAGAATCCAAGGATAGACACCTTTACATGTACGAATATTGAAAAAAATAAGGAGGCAAAACTAGTATCTCCTGAGGTGAACAGGCTTTTCCTCTACCAGCTAGTGTCAATTTGCAGGTCTATAGGCAAGAATTATTCTGCACTGCTATCAGTTATCTACAACTTGCAGAGCCCTAAAATAGCTGCCATATAATTAGGATCAGGTAATGCAAAAGAGTGTGCTGCCAACAATACGCAAACTTTTCCCTACACAGATAAAATGTGTATGTGGGTTCTCCTCGCTTCAGAACCATTTGCCCCTTTTTGGTTTGTCTACTTGCCTAATATACAATCACTGTGCTCCAAGTCCTATGATTATTTAGGCCAAATAAACATAAAAAATATGAATTTTATAGAAATTTCTCAAAGGGAAAATATAATAAAAAAGCATGTCTTATTATGCATTCATTTCAGGTAATAGAGAAAGGTATCTGGCAGAAAACCTTAGCTTACATTCTTTAATTCTTAACACATAAAACTTTAGGTGTATAGGATTAGAGAGTATCTCCTTTTCTAGCTGAGGAAATGGAAGCTTGGAAAGGTTAAGGAAGAGGCCTGAGTCACACATTATTTGGTAACAAACACAGTTCTGACTGCTTAAACCACTTTTCCATTTCCCTGAATTAGAGAGGCATGATCACTGTTTTAAGTTCTCCGTAAGAGTCTGACCACAGCAGTCGTTGCCATGAATGTGAGCAGGAGTCAACAAATACCCAGCTTGTACTCACCTGGACTAGGAGTTTTCCTCAAGAAGAATGAAGCCAGGCACAGACCAGAAGCGAGAAATGATTACTTCAGCTTTATGAAGGGTTGAGACAGGATTCTCACCAGTATTACTTAAAATAGTTCATGGAAAATGCTTAGTACAGTGCGTGGCACATAGTGAACAGTCAGTGTTAGTTAATATAGTGAAAAATAATATGCATCACTGAATATAATAAGAAAGAAACTTATGCTGAAAAGTTTTTCACAAGGCTCTCAATTTTTATGACTTGTGTGTTCCACCTTCAGGATGTGAGGCAATATCTCAGCCATTTTCTAAGTAAGTAATGTGTATATCCTTTATCTTACACTTTATTTGTATATTTTTTACAAATTGAAGTTTGTAAGTTGGTTTGTTGCAACAAAGGAGGTCTGTAGATTACCTCAGAAAGATGTTGGTATTCCATAGAGAGGTCATGAGTGTCAACCAGAGGTCAGATATTCCCAATGACATCCTGCTCTCCTACCTGGTAGACATGGAATTCTTTCAGTCACCTTACAAGAACATGGAACAAGAGCAATATTTGGGACACACAGACAACTTGACCATTGAATCTATAATTCAAACACACATATATATATTTATATATAAGTAAATATATATTTATATATTGCATTTGTCACATATATATTATGTATAAACATATAAAAGTATATATATTTATATATAAAAGTACATACTTTTATATTTATACATGTATATATAGTTTATATATATAAGTGTCCATATAGTATATACAGTGTACTATATACTATAGTGTATAGTATAGTATAGTATAGTATATATGATATTTTTCAGACCATATGATGCACCTAGGTTTTAGAGGAGGAAAATAGGAAAAAAAATTTGAAGCAAAAACTGTGGTAAAATATTGAATAATGTAAATAACATAATATTTCACCAATGTAAATGTGAAACTGCATTCAGACTGTAAGACACACCCCCATTTTCCTCCCAAATTTGGGGGGGAGTGCATCTCATAGTCCAAAAATACAATATGCTTTATATGTAGTATATATATATGTACTATAGTGCATAGCACATATGGTATACTACATATAGTGTACACACTACATATTATATATGCTATAAATACCATATATGTTATATATTGTGCATATACATGCCTATTTTTACTTATTATACTTAGTAACCTGATGACAGAACTAATGAAATGATTTAATCTAAATTTTCTGCCAAGTCTACATAATAAACTTTTATCCAAAAAGAAGATTTCTATATCCTTATGAAAATAAAGAGAGAGAAAAAATAATCTTTAAAACATAGTTTTCATTTTTCAAATATAAAGAAACAATATAACCTGCTTTTAAGTTCTCCTATTTTTTTCTTTTTAAATAAAATTTTATTCAAATTTTGAAGTCACACTGAAATTGGGGCCACTTAGTGATAAATTCTTTCTTAGCTTCAGTTTGGTAGTAAATAGCAGATAATTTTGTTGGTTCAGACTAGTCTAGTCTTCAGACTAGTAAATGATGCAATCAAAGACAAAAATACTACTTTTCCACTTTACAAAACTCTGAATTGTGTTTATGCTGAAGTAACATATCTTCATCTTAAGGTCATCTTATTTCACATTTTGCTAGATTTCTTCATGAATTTCCTCCTTATTCTGAAAAGTCATTTTCATGATATTCTTTGAGAGTGCCATTTTCTAGACCTTATTATCTTCCATAAATTGAAATTCATTTCATTTCAGACAGAATGATTATTACCTCATTGAGAAAAGGTCCAATATTCATTTTTCTTATTTCTCACTAATATTTATTGCACAAACCTACTACATGAAACATAATAAAATAGGCTAAATATAGTTTCACTAATCCTAAGAGATTTAAACATAAATAAATATATGCATCTAAAAGTTATGTGTGTGTGTGTTTGTGTGTGTAAAATATAAATACCTCTCTTCTTATTTGTGTTTTCTCCAAGCTAGTAAAGAAATATTTTGCAGGGTGAATTGCATTTAGAGATTAAAGGAAATGGTTTGAAAGGAGAGGGTAAAACACCAGGGCAGATAGAGCTTCTCTCAATATAAACATAACCTCACCTGTTTAAGTACACTGTAGTGTCAATAAACAAGGAAAGGGAAATCATTTGTGAGACAAGCAAAGAAAACCTAGTATCTATCAGTCAGTGGATCCAGAAAGACTCAGGCAGTTTTTCCCCACCTACATGGGACTGGCTGGTGATGCCGATCTTGTGCAACCAAAAATAGAAAATGTAAGAATCAAAATCAAAAGAAGTCATTTGAGTAGCAAATATTTCTTAAAAAACAAAATACTTTTGCAAAAATAATAGTTATTCAGGTTATAGAGTGTCACTGGGCCAAAGACAATGAAGGCTCTTTAACTTAATTTAAACATGCCATATCCCAAGGAACATGTATATGATAAAACATGATACTTTATTCAATCATCATATTTGTCTCTATTACTTTCTCTATAAAACAGAAATCAAGTTTTTTTCCTCTGGAGAAAGAGGTGATGGTGTAAAGATGAAACAAATGAGATACATTTTTTTGTAATTATGCTAAATTTTCTAATTAAACTTAATTAAAGCTCATTAGCCACCAAGAGAGAATAAGTAAATCTCCAAAAGTGTAAAATTTTCTTTAGACATATTTAAGAACCACAAGATATATTTTCATTAAAGACTTATTTGGTTTATTAAATTAATAGAAATATTTTTAATAACAATGTTGCATTGGTTGTGAAACTGCCATAATATTTAAAAAACTAACCATCACCTCAAATTACCCAAACACAGGGATTATAAAAGACACAAAACAAAAACATATTTTTGTCATCTTAAAACAAAAATATATATATTTTCCGTTGACATCCTTGAAAAATGTTATGACACATGTAATGTATTTTTTACTTTATTGATATAAATTATTGATGAGCTGTACAAATGTGTCTATTGTGTATCACTGTCCTGATCAATACACAGAAAATATCTGCCATCCCACAAAGTCATCTAATGCTTCATTTAAATTTAAATAACTCTCATTTTTCTCTACAAGTAATCACTGACATGATTTCCCTCTTTATAAATTAATTTTCTGTGTTATAATTCATATAATGGAATTTACAGTGGGTAGTCTTACATGAATGACTACTTTTGTTACCAAACAGAAATGGGGTCCTGCTGCCCATACATTCTGAAGGCAGAGGTTTGGTGAAAAAGGAAAGGAGTCTTTTATTCAAAAACTACACCATTTTGGAAGAATGGCAGGCTTCTGCCTCAGAGCCCATTCCCTCTGCAAAAAAATAGCCCTGCCACTCTCTGCCAGATTAGTTCAAAGCTGCACCTGGAATTCCTCTTCCCTTTTAAAATACCATCCTTTGGGAACACAGGCAGCTTAGCTGACTCCTAATCACAGTTTGGCTTCAGGCATCTTTCTGGAGTTTGCATGCCACCAGTGACCTACTCGCTGCTCACCTGCGCAGTGCTTGTTCCAGTCCCTCCTGCCATTGGTTCCCTGGTGTGTCCATGCACCTGGCCAAGCAGGACTGCACAGCACCAGTTACCTATGCTGTGGCTGCCTCCTGTGCTGGGAAGGGTCCGGGTTGCTGCCTGACCATACAGTCTCCTGGGCTGTCACTCCAGCGCCCGGATGAGGGTGCAAGGGAAAGGAGAAGAGCGAATTTTTCTCTACTCCCGGCTAAATTTCTCCGCCCAAAGTTCCATGCATTCCAGAAGCATTCAATTTGTGCAGCCAGTCCCGTAGGCTAGAGTGGCAGGTGTGCGCCTCCCTGTGCTACCATGTTACCCTTCATGGTACATGTGTCACTGCAACCTTTCCAACCTGTGCAAATTCCATGCAAGCTTCCTCCTGCTGTGTCACGGCACCACACTGGCTCAGTTGCTGGGACAACATGATACTGCTGTGCTAGTTTGCTTACCCTTACATGGTGGGGGTAGGAAAATCTATCATGACCTTGCTTTTTCCTGTGACTCCTCCCTCACTCCAGGGCCTGGCCTCTTCTGAACCACCTCCATGAGTTCACCCCTCTCCCCAAGTGATCTTGCCAGATCTCCATGTATCACCTTCACTCAGACGTTTTTGTGATTCTTCCATATTGTTGCATGTATCAACTATATAATATTGATATCTTTTTATACCTGAGTAATATTACATCATCAAATATACTTTATTTTGTTTATCCATTCACTTCTTCATTGTCATGGGTCTATTTTTTTAAAAACCTTTGAACATTTCTATACGTCTTCTGTGGCTATATGTTTCTATTTCTCTTACAGTCTTACCTAAGACTGTAATTTCTTGGTTATATGGTTAAGTGTAAACTTAACATCATGAGCTATAATCAAACAGCTCTCCAAAGTGTGCGGTTTCATACTCTCTCCTGCAGTGTACGAATTCCAATAATTCCCCATCCTGTCGGCACTTAATCTTGTTTGTATTTCTAATCTTAGCCAATGAGGTGGATGTGTATGTGGTAAATCATTGTGGTTTTAATTTACAAATGATGTCATGAATAATTTATGTCCCTAGTGATCATTCATATATCTTACTTTGTGAAATATATTCTCAATCACTGACTCATTATTTATATTAGATTTTTATCTCACTTTTGAATTTCTGAAGATCTTTATATATCTGGATACAAAACAATTCAGACACATGTATGAAAATCATTTCCAGAAACACAACTTCCTATCTGTTTTTTAATTGTTTTGTTTGAAGAGCAAAAATATTTAATTGTGATGAAGTCCACATTTCCCATATTTTATTTTTTGTTACTTTTATTGCTTATGTATCTATTTTCTTCTTCAGTTATTTCTAATCTTTATTAATATCTTCCTTCTACTTATCTTGATTTAATTTACTTTTGTTTCCCTAGTGTCCTATACTGGAAACATATCATTGATATAAAAATCTTTCTTTGTTTTCATATAATCTTTTAAAATAACAAATTTTTCTCTATCTCCTGCTTATCTTCATCACAAACAATTTTGATATTGTGTTTTTACTTTCATTTAGGAGAAAATGCCTTCTAATTTCCCTTGGAATTATTGATAAAGGTATTGTTTCTTTTCTAAATATTTAAAATTTTTCCAGATATCTTTTAGTAATTGATTTAAAATTTAACTCTTTCATAGTTGGAGAGTATACCTTACATAATTTTAATAATTTAAAATTTATTAAAGCCTGCTTTATGTCAATGACAGATTGTTTTAAGGGGTCCCATCATCATCAAAATCAACATTAATCTCAATCTTTTCTGTGAATATTCTTTTTATTTTTTCTCTAAATAAAGTCTTATTTTCTAATAGTAGAGTTCTCTGTGAAGCTCTCTCAGATGGTAATTGTTTTCTCTCTCAGAACATAATTCCTGAATTTAACACATCTTTCGTCCTTGTTCCATGTTACCACTTTCATACTATTCTCCCTCACTTATCAAGAAAAAAAATTATCTCCTTTGCATCTTATTCCAGACCAAAACATGCACTACAATGTAGCTATCTGTTAATACACCATGTACTAGCAATACTCACTTCATAAATTGTACCTGGATCGTTAACTCTTTCCAATCCTATCCTTGTTGGTGGTCATTCTTGGTAATCGCAATGTTCATACAGATTATCATTTCATTACCCTAGCCCCTTTAATCTTTGACCTTTTCTCCTCCAATTAACTTGCTCTCTACCCAATTCCAGCCCAACACCATCACATTCATCCTAATGGGCTTCTTCTTGTCAATAGCTGCAAATTCTCCATGATGTCAGTTTCAAACATCCCAACTGTACCATTTCTTTTCTTTTTCATTCCTTCTATTATCTCAAGTCCAACAATCCTTTACTCCAATTGCACCTTGAATCCATTGATGCCATCACACTTCCCCAGTTCCTCGTTCTCTTCCTGTTCTCTTTTTTCCTAATGTTGTCATTTCATAATACATTATCATTATTATATTTTGTTTTTATTCCCACCCCGCTTGCTTTTCTCTTCTATTTTAACACAATCCCTTGGCAAACTAGCAACCCTTGTTAGATCTGATTTTACTCTTTTGATCTTGTATAGCTGAAATTGGAAAGATAAAATACACAACCATATAGATAAAATTTAAACTTATCATTATTTAACACACGTAGGCTCTTAGTGTTACTTGCAATCACATTATATTTCCCTTGTTCCTTCTCTCCTCTATCCTCCCAAACAAAAATATATGACAACAATTAAAAACAGATGGCATTGTTTTTGTTGCAATATATTACTTCTTAGACATGATAGACAATATAGTGAAATTTCAATTCCTTTCTCAGTTCCTATACATGTATAGAGTTCCTGCTCTTAGCATATAAGTATAGCTCTTCCCTCCTAGTGTATAGCCACAAATATGCCATAGTTTTTACTAGATACTGTACAGCCTCTTAACCATTGTAGTAGAAGGTCAGTATCTTAGATTTTGACCTTCAGGAAAACATAAAACTACATACTCTATTTCCATTTATATTTGTGGAGAACCACCAGCTTGAAGAAGCAAAGCAGTCTCTGAAATAAAGCAGAACACTCTATATAAATGCTGATGGCATTCTAAGTTTCATCTTTCACAAAGAACACACAAGGGAAGTAACTTGTGCAACTGTGCATTATTTTTGTATAAGGGACTTTAAAAAAAACCCCTGCTATCCGTGCTTAATAACCTGAATTGTCAATCAGCCTGTTAGCAGTGTCAGTAGATACCTAGGCTCATTGTGTTATGCTGTTGGGAGTACATCTTTCATTCTGAGGAAGACATTTCCTTTGTGATATTTTTATTTACAGGCCTATATGTAGAAATTGATTTGAGGAAATGCTCTTTTTTGTTTCAGAATTTGAAACTTTGGCAATTACTTTTCATTTCTGCTTGTAGGGTTTACTTGGCAGTATAAATCTATATTTAAAGTGCATTGATGATTCTCAGGAAGGGAGTTTAATTCCATTAATTGAGGTCTCCATGAGGATGTGGTAGAGTTAAAATAAAAGGTATTGTCAGTCCTTTTTATCATATCGTTATTTTTCTGTGAGCAGACAAAAGATATATACTGCTTCCTGTCATTTTAATGAGCAGGTGTGGTATTGGGACATGGAGTGGGAAAAATAGGCCATCGACATAACTTAGCACTAAGGTATTTATATCATATTAGTGGCCAAATAAAGTGCCTCTCATGATAGCACATTGATACCTCTGGCAGAAGCCATATTCAGACGGGAAAATAAGAAGAAGGATAATATGTAATTCTTACGCACTTCATAAGAAAGTACATATGTGTTCATTAAAAGAAGACATTGTGGAACTAAACACATATATTTCCCTTTATTATAGAGCTTGTTCCCTCAGTAAGCATCTTGATTTGAAAAGTATAAATCTATCTCACAGTTAGCATGTATTAAAAGTGCTTTTTAGTATTAATAACGATAGCACATACATAAATGTCAATTTTGACCAAGTAATTCAAATTATATTACAGAGTATGCTTCTTTAAGTTACTTCTTGCACTGTAGATGTAAGGAAACTGAGTAATAAGGTAAATTAATGGTTTATCCAAGATCAATTTTATAGGTCAGGAGCAGAGCCAGAACTTAGCCCTCTCCATTAGAACAGATCAACTCCCTCACTTGAAGTTGGCATTCTACACTGAAGGTAGCATCATACCAGTATCTAATAAAGACTTTAAGCTATTATTGTAGAGTGGCTTCAGGCAGAATTCGAATTGATGGAAACTTTCCTCTGAAACTTGATTCAAAGCAAACCGTGTCTTTTTCCCCCTTTAACATCTCTTGTAGTGAAGGATCCAAAGATAGCACACAAATGGATGTTTCTCTGATACCTGTGGCTTATCAGTAAGAATAGAAGTAATGGAAATCTTATGAGAAAGCCTGCTCTTAAAAGATTTCCAATCCAATTTTTGAAGTCAAAAGGCTTGAATTAGTTTCAGATTAACATCCAAGTCTTTCAAAGAGTACATCTTCTAGGACTCAGTAATCAAGAGGACATCAAACACTGACACTTAGATACAGTTTTTTTGTGGCAAAAGAAGAGAAATAGATAAATATGCAGGTTTTTATTTTCCTTTTTTAGCCATATGCCCTTTCTTCTACCTTTTCCTGTTTTCTACATGTCATTTATTTTCCCATTTACACTTTGATTGACTTCTTGTGAAATAAATACCTGCACATATGAGTGCATGCCCAACTATACATATGCAATGCAAAGCTTCTTAATGTTTTTCTAAAGCAGTGGTAAGTCAACAGGTCTTCATAAATAATATTCCATAGCTGCCAACTCTAGGAAGATTACAGTCCAAATATATTCAGTTTCAGTGTCCTTCAAGTGCATTTCAGTGGAGGGAATCCCAATCCACAGTCCTGTGAGACAGTGTAGCTGCCATCCTTTTTCTGTCTCTGATCCTTCAGATTTTCCCCATTGCAGATATGGTTGGGCTGGCTGCCAAGCTCCATCTCAAATTTCTTCTCCCAACTGCAGGTCAGCTATTGGGGCAAAGATCTATAAGACAGGCAGGTAGCAAGGGTGTTATAAAGATGCATCCACCTCAGTCTACTCTCAAGAAGTTGAGGCAAGAGGAAGAAATATGATTTATAATTCAGAATGGAAGCCTTTGGGCAATTTATACATCAAAAATGCAACTAAATATAGTGGGTATTAATTAGAAAAACAGAATCCGATCTTTTTTTAAGAGGTCACAGAAGCCTTCCATCAAGAAGGTTTCGATCTAGTTTCAGCAACTTATTCATCAGTGCACTTTCCAAACCTTCCTTTTGGGGATAGCTCTCCTGCTGAGGTCTGGTGTCTATAAAGGATGAGCAGTACATTGAAGTTGCAAACTATAGCCCTGGGTGCTTTGTCAAATTGTAAAGGAAAAAGTGCCTCATGTCTTTACTGTACATATTGAGGCAAATGTTAATATGACATTATGTATACACGTTTATTTTTATGGAACTAATATTTAGTCTGTTTCAATGAAAAGCACCTATGCATTATTTACCTGCAGATTGTGCATATTTGAAGGCTGACAGCCATTATATGTAAAAAAAAAAGCATTTGAAAGCATATGAGTTTTGTACATCCCTGAGTCAAGTGTAATGTAATGTAATGTAATGGTCCCTGCTGGGTAGTTGTAAATGCTTGTGCTGAGGCTGAGGCTGCTAATGCCAATGTTAGAGGAAAGAAAAGGACACAGAGAAAAGATATGTGCTTCTTTAGCATATGCTTTTCTTTCTAAGGAAACTTGAATAGGGCATGCCTTCAAACACTGACACAAATTCCAAGTTCCTTATATCGCAAGGTCTCTACACACACACACACACACAGGTCACTTTTCACTAAAAATATCTGGGTTGTTTCAATGTAATTTAACTGCCACTGTTAAAAAACTTGGTCAAGTGCTCCTGTGTATAAAACTACCTAACGCTTGCTTACTACTATGGAATGCAAATCACAGAACTTTCAAAGACTTCTATGAATGCAGCTATACTTTCATTTACTCTTAGGCAATAAGCAGGATTAAGCCCTTTCAAGGATCTTTTTGACTACATTTTATCGTATTTCTCTCATTCTCCTGTCTGGAGTAAGTGGCTCCCAGACCAACTGAACTGATAGGGTTGGGTGACTATCCTAGGATTCTGATTTTAAGCTCTCCAGATTATTCTTATTGGTAGTCAGCTACTCTGGCAAACCTTTATTTTATTTCAAGGGTACCCCATGAAGAGCAAACCTCTGCTTTGTAAATATGAGTGTATACTCCAAAGTAGATAAAGGTCCTACTAGAAACATGTTCACGTCTTTCTATCTCCATCCCCAAAAGCACTTCACATCCTTGGTCCTAGGAGCACAACACTTCATCCTGGATTCTCTGAAACTCAAGCAGTGTTCTGGTCCAAGTGTAACATTAAGTAAAAGCTATAGAGAAGAGTCTGCTCAACCTTTTCTCATAGCCTTCTTTTTTCTCCAGAAGCACTTTTCTTGTTTTTCTTTCTCTCTTGTGTTTTTTTTTCTTTCTTAAGCTTAGTTTATTGAGCCACTGTAATTGTCTCTTCATATAAAATTCCCATTTTAACTCCTATAGTGGGTTAAATAGTGGCCCCTTCTAAAAGATATGTCCATATTCTAACCCTCAGAACCAGTAAATGTCACTGTAGTTGGAAAAAGAGTCTTTGAAGGTTCAATTAAGGATCTTGAGGTGAAATCCTCCTGGACTCTATGAATTGGCCCTAAATCTAATAACAGGTGTCCTTCCTTGTAAGACACAGCAGAGGAGAAGACATGGAGACAGAGAGAAGGTTATGCAAAGACCAAGACAGTTACTGGAGTGGTGCAGTCACAGACCAAGAACACCTGGAGACACTAGAAGCTGGAAGAGGCAAGAAAAAGATCTCCCCTGGATCTTTTGGAGGGAGCATGATTCTATCAACACCTTAAATTCAGACTTGTAGCTTCCAAAATTGTGAAAAAATAAATTTATTTTTATTTAAGCCATAGTTTTTTGGTAATTTGTTATTGCAGCCCAAGGGAACTGATACAACCCCTGTTCTTTGTTTCTTGTCTAGACCAACTCTCACCTATTGAACACACACACATACACAAAAATAAACATTATTCTGCCTCTCCCTTTACGTCTAGTTCTCTCTTCAGACAGTCACATGCCATCAAGAAACTTGAGTCATAAGCCAAAGAGCAGAGTTCATAACACATCTCTGAGGAGAAAACAGAAGTTATAACTGGATTTGGGTATCTGAAGAGTAGGGACTGAGTATTCTTATTTAGGACTGCTCAGACTTGGCATAAATTCAGGCACACTATTGTTTAATACATATTTTAAATTAACTTCTAAAATCAGATAAAATTAAATTTCAATGTTTTCAATGTCAAAGGTCCCTGAAAATTCTTTGATTTTTGTAATTTAAATTATTTTATTATTGTTCAATTACAGTTGCCTGTATTTTCGCCCCACCTGTCCCCCACCCCCTCCAAACCTACCTCTCTCTCTTGCTTCTGCCCTCCACCTTGGTTTCGTCCATGTGTCCTTTACAGTAGCTCCTGGAAACCCTCCCCCCTCTGTCTCCTCCCCACTGCCCTCTGGCTACTACTAGATTGTTTTTAATTTCAATGACTCTGGTTATATTTTGTTTGCTTTTTTTCTTTTGCTGGTTATGTTCCAGTTAAAGGTGAAATTCTTTAACTTTAAATTTTAATTTGCCAACATGTTTTCATCTACTTCTTCAATGTCTTCAGATTCAACCTCATGTCTCCAAACACAAGTTATTCAAATGCATAAATCATAATCATAATAAGTAAGTAACAGTAATTAAGTAACAGAGAGTAATGGTATTATGACATATTTTAGAATAAATATATATATTTGGGAGTTTCATTTGAGGACTTATCTACCACTTAGTACATTTTTTGCATTGTAAAATATATTCTTCATTCCAAGAAAATATTTACAAAGTAATTCCTGGAACATAATAGTTTTGTGAGTTAAGAGGCTCATTTTTTCCATTCTTGCTAATCCCAGCTATATGTTATATACTTATTTCTTGCTACCTCTAAGTAATAATGTAACATAATAATAACATTTTACTCATGAGGGACCACTGTGATAGGCATACAGAAGGACTACTATAGTGGGAGGGGTTTTGTGATAGGGAAATGAAGTCAGGCTCAACCTAAATATTACCAAAAACTGGAAAATTAGAGCCAAGGAGCAGGGTGGAGGTCTGTGGATGGAAAGTTATTAAAATTACTAAATAAAATCTATAACAGGTTCTTATTTCATATTTGATGAGAATCATGATTTTACCATCTTGAAAATACGGTACCACAGAAGGTCAACCCACCTCTTAATGTGCCCAGTGTTGAGAGGGAAAAGTTTTTGCTCTACTCTTATATGTTCTTCTGACTTATTTAATAATTAATGTGAAACAGACCAGTAGGAGAAAATAAAATTCAATTATGTACATACAGGGGCCCCACCTAAATATCAGGCCCAAGGACACATTAGGCCATTTAAGCTTATTTGCCATGCTGAGCTAAAATACGGGATAGGGGCCTGGGACTTTAAATGGGAGGAAGGTAATTTCCAAGACAATAAGAAGAGAAGATGTTTTGTAATTAAATGTTTTTCTGCCCTAAATATAAGTCATTCAGATAAAAAGTTATCTCGCTTTCTGGACAAGAACCCATCTAAATTTTTTAGGTAATTAGGGCAGGGGTAAAATTTTTCTTGGGTTTGTTAGGTCTCGATTGCCTTCAGATCAGTATAGTCTATAAGTTCATATGGTACATTTTGGGGAGGCTTGTTCTAAACCCTGTCAACATACTCGGGAAGATCAGAGAAGTTTCCATTGAGATGACATTAAAGTAAGAGGAGTGCTGTTAGAGGAAGTTGGAGAAGCAAGCAACTGCCAGGTTATGAGGAGCCCTGTTAAGGAAAGAGGGGATATGACTGTATTTGTGACACAAAAATATAAATCTGGCTGCAATATTATGATGCCTAATTTTGTGGGTCACCTTGGCTGATCCACAGTGTCTAGATATGTGTTCAAAATTATTCCTGATATTTCTATGGGAGTGTTTTTAGACACGAGTAACATCTAAAACAGCAGAGTTTGAGCAAACCAGATTATCCTCCATAATGTGAAAGGACCTGGTCTGGTTAGCTGAAGACCTAAATAGAACACAAAGACAGGCTTCCCTCTAGCAGGAAGACATTCTGCTGACAGACAGCATTCTGACTTGATATACAACACAGGTGGCAAACACAAGGCCCACAGGCTGAATCTAACCCTCGACCATGTTTTATCCAGCCTGGTACCTTGTTTCTACCCAGCAGCAGTACCAAGCTCCTTGCCCTTAGTTAAGGAGAAGTTACATTTACACAGTCTTATAATTACATTCGGCCCTTTGAAGGCAACTGTGAGGCTGATGTGGCCCCGGTGAAAATGAGCTTGACGGCCCTGATATACAGCATCAGCTTCTCTTTGGGTTTCTAGCCCAACAGGTGATTTTGAACTTTCCATCTTCTATGAGTTCAGGGACCAATCCCTTAAAACAAATAAAACAAATTTCTTTATTTATCTATCATCTATCTACCTATTTAACTATCCACCATCTATCTAGCTAGCTAATCTAACTATCTACCTAACTATGTACTTATCTATTTCTTCATTTTATTGGTTCCATTGTCCTGGAAAAGCCTAATACAAAGGAGGACATTTGATGGTGGGTCAACAGGGAGATTGGCTATTAGAGGATCCCAGTGTGAGTTCAGAGTAGCTTGCTTTAGGGTAGTGGCTCTGGAAGTTGAGAGAAAAAGACTGAAAAATCTAATTAAGAAGCAAAATATTCAGGGCAAAGTGACATATTCCATATTGGAGGCATAAAAAGGGACAAAGACTCCCAGATGTCTGATTTACATATCTAGTGTTACCTTTTTTTCTTTAGCTTTTTTCAAATTATATTCATTTATTTTTAGAGAGAGGGAAAGGGATGGGGAAAGAGAGGGACAGAAATATCAATGTGTGGTTGTCTCTCACATGCCCCCTACTGGGGACCTGGCCCAGAACACAGGCGTATGCCCTGACTGGGAATTGAACCAATCAAACCGGCAATGCTTTGGTTCACAGCCTAAACTCAATCCACTGAGCTACACCAGCCAGGGCCGATTTATACATCTAAATGCATGGTAGTGCTGTTTATTGAGTAGGGTCACCGAGAAGATCAGTTTAGAAAGCAAAAAATAGGATTATAGGTTTGGAAATACTGAGTTTGAGATTTTTTGGTAAACCCAAAAAGGCTACTCTGCACGGTGAAAATACATCATAAAAAAAAGAAAAGAAAAAGAAATGCAAGACTAAGTCTTAAAAAAGCACAACATTTAATAATAGGATCTGAGACTACAAATACATTGAAAGTTTAAATAAATCTTACAATTTCAAGTTTTAAAATTTTTACATGTAAATGAAACTGATGTTAATGAAGGTTTTTGTGAAATGCAATTACTACAAGAAAGAACTGATGTAACTTCTGGTTTTTGGATCTTTTTACTACATTCTTCAAAAGACAGATAATATTTTCTTACTTCCTCATTAATCAGGACAGAATGTTGTGTAATTATTATGATAGAACTTACATGCAGGTTCTTATTTCTCACTTAAAAAATTATCCTTGAGTAGCAATTCCTGGTCATAATTCATAAGCAACTTAGAGAATTCTTCAAGTTTATCAAGAAGCCAATCTTATGCTAATTTTACAGACTGCCTTTGGGAAATATTTCTGTAAATTTCTTTATAAATTCTGCATAAATATAGTTATAAACATTCATTCTTCAGTTGAAACATTAATTTATAAAGTTTATAAACTTCCCAGATGTATAACATCTATGAGTATATACTTATCTTGAATATTATTGGATTTATTGAATCTTATTGGCCTTACTATAATTTTGTTGATGTAAAAAATTATGTACATATAATACCATCTGATTAAATTACAGTATTGATTTATTTCCTTATCTATCCTACAAATGAGTAATAATATATAACATGTTCCAGGTACTCTATGATACACATTGGCATACAAATATAAATAAGACAAAATTGTGCCACAAATAAGCTCCAGTCTGGTGGATATGTGTAACAATATGTTTAATGCAATTCAAGATAAATATAGTTTATCACAAGAAAAAAGAAGAGGAGATAAACAATTGTACTTGCAATGGGATAGAAGCAGTAGTCAGGGAAATTTTAAAGTATCAGAAAGTTAACCAGGCCAATAGGGAATGACAAGAAATGCATTCCAGGAAAAAAAAAAAACCAATATGAGCAAAAGCACAAAGGTATAAATTTTTTTTATCAATATTGCAGATACACAACAGAAAGTCAGGAAATGGAAAGACACAGAGAGAAATAGATGATAAGGTACACATTATAAAGTGGTATTGATAACAAGCTAGAGAATTCTGGGTTATTCTGGTGACATGAGAGCTATTGAATGGGTTTAAGTATAAAATTTATGCTAAATAGTTTGCATAGTAATTAATATAAGTATTTAAGAAAGGAATCTGGGTCAACACAGCTGGTGGCATGTTGGATTCATATTACAGTACCTTTTACATTGCTGGATTTTTTTTAAAGATTTTAATTATTTACTTTTTTAGAGAGGGAAGGGAGGGAGACAGAGAGAGAGACAGAGACATCAATGTGTGGTTGCTGGGGGACATGGCCTGCAACCTAGGCATGTGCCCTGACTGGGAATCGAACCTGCAATGCCTGGTTCGCAGCCCGCGCTCAATCCACTGAGCTACACCAGCCAGGGCGCATTGCTGGATTTTTTATCTTTTTTTTATCATGATTGTTATGGGGACATGATACAATAGTTTACTATTCACCATTCTGTTCTGTTGTTCACAGGAATAATCATGTGGTTTTCTTTGTCAAAAAAATAAAAATATAAGAAGAAATGGCATGTGATTCTAAACATGTGACATAGTTTTAATAATTGGCAAGTGATATACAATGTTTCATTTTCCTCACCACAGTGGTGATGTCATGGTAAGTCTTTTAAGTATTTGGATTATTTGTTACTGCAGCTAATCTAGAAGAACCTGACTGATGTAGAAAGTATATGTCATGTGGTTACACTTTCTATCATTTTTAGTGGGCTCCTCAATCTTACTAATTAGATATGGTCTATGTAATACTGCTTCTCCCAAATAAGCTAAATGATAAATGATGTAGTGACTAAAAACAGAAAAGATTTTAACTTAAGTGACATGGTTATTTATGATGAGAAACAATAGTTTTGTATTTTGTAATTCTATGGAACATTTGAGCACAGTGGAATATATTTACTTATTGATAATCAAATCTCATTTTCCATGGTATTAATGTTTTCTAGTGTCACCACAAACACCAAATTAGTGAATACTAAACTATTTCTCTAAGGGGAAATATTGGGTTAGGTGCCTGCAAACTTCTGGTTACAACATTTCATCAGCAAAGACACTGTGTGTGTTATACGGGTCATTTGTCAACATTGTTTGTAAAGTAAGCTAGTCTTATTAGCATTGATAATCACTATATAATTCCCTTCCTGTATAACAATTAGTAGGTATATTCTAAATTGTTCCATACTCTCCTGATCTATAAAACCTGCCTCACCTTTAAGTTTAGCTTTTTTCATGCCGTATCACCTTTTGAAACATGTGAGCCAGCCAGCATAATTGGAGAATGATTTACCATATTTTCCTAACTCTGGCTAACATGACCATAAATTTCTTTGGCTTGCAGTATGACAACAATTCTGTGTACTATACTTTTTTTCAATCAGTCAAAACCATACATTTAGCCATTTTCTCATCTCTTTCATAGTTTTATCACACACTATATATGTTATTTTATCACTTTCTGGATTAGTCTCATGTACAGATTGGTGAATTTCCTCTTCCTTTTCAGGATGTACCATTCTGATTCATTAACATTAGACTCATGGATGAGAACACTTTAGGCCATGACTAATCAAAACTTATGTATATGTAACACATAGATTTTCCCCCAGAAGGCACATTGCAGTTTTGTTTTTAGGAATACTAGACAACATTTCAGCAGTGTTTAAGAACCACTTTAAAGAAACCACACACATACAAACACACACAAAAGTGAAACAGTGGCAGTAAATAGACTGAGAAATGAAAGCCAGCTTACAATATAAACCCTGAAATAAGAAAGCAGAGCCTTGCTTTGTTGAACCTCACCTGGAAACAAGTGTGGTCAGATGACTCAAAATTTTGGCTCCTCAATCCATATATGCAAATGATCTGAAAATCTACAAGTGCTGATCTGAGGGTTACAAATAAAATCTAGTTAATCGGCAAATTCACAAATACGGAATCTGTGAATAATGGGGATTAACTGTATTAGTTTCTTTACAAAGGAAAATTACATACATTGTTTGAACCAAGATGAAACTGATAGTATTAGAAATACTGTGGAAAATAGGCACAAAAACTATCTGTTCAACACATTCTCAAGCTCATACTTAATACAAGGAGGAAAAGTAATGATGTCATATTAGACCTATTCAATTACATTAATATTTATTAGTTACCAGGTAATGTAAAATAATCAGATGATATTTTTGTTATTTAATAAAATAAATTCATTGACTAGAGCATACTTTCCTAGCAGAAATTGTTACAAATTTACTAAATATAGAAAAAGCATTCAATATGCTAACAAGGAATCACTGACATTTGATGACAACCAAACATGTAAGGTAAATTACTGTAATGAACACACCACATGTGTAGTGTGGGAAACTGCATGGGCACCTACACAACTGATCTCAGCATCTGAGAAACACAGAAGGCTCATACAAGTACTTTGTTTTTAAATGTCGCTCACAAAGAAAGATTTAGGAAAATTGTTTCTGGTTTATGAACTATAATTGAGGGAAAATATTTCTAATCCAACAGGCAAAGTCTACAAAACTAAAGTATAGGACCACAATGGAATTAAGTTCATTGGGTCAAACCAAACACGTGTTTACTTACTTACTTGTCCATTACAGACACATAATAATGGATAATAACATCATGGCTCCAAACTACCTAAGTCTTTGTATAAAATAGCAAATTTCTTTAGAAACTCAAAAGAATTTTTTGTCACTCAATCTGCCAGGGATCACCTTTGATTTCTGAATATTTGATAAACAAATACAACTGATTTTAACAGAATATGATATCTAACTTGCCATATCATATACAGGTAATTAATTTTATCTTCCAAAATACACAAAGGTGAATCGATGAAGTTTTCTTACTGCACAATTATAAAAAAACACTGGCATCATTAAGATGACATTGATTGTAATATAAAGAGCTTTCTCCACTTCCTACTGGTTGCAGGACTGAACCTATATTTTCCAAGGTAAACTCTTCAGCATCAGGAATTTTGACAGCTCTGGAGGAAAGTAAAAGTCATCTTTATTCTTGATATAATGTACAACTGTGGGTACTGATGTAGTTTCAGCTTGAAAACATATTCTTAAGCATTGACAATAACTCAGTAGGGAAATGGTGTGGGTTTCAGTTCTGATAATGCCACAGTAGAGAATAGAACAAGAAACTTAAATTCCATGTGCTTCAGTAGAGTAACGATATATGTTTACTTTCCACCTCTTGACAGGTAAAGTCATATATGACCCTCTGTTGACATGTACAACTCCCTCAGTATTGGCTAGATTATAGTTTACTTGTTGGAAATTGTACTTCTAGCCATGGTTAGTAACATTCTAGAACTATGTGAGAGGTTATATGACACAAAGATAAGACATCTTCCTCTAAGTCATTTTTTTCAACAAATTATCACAAAATTTATATTCCCCATGCTTTGCCTCTTCTCTCTGTTGTAAGCTCTATATTCAGCTCTTTGCCTTGCACGATTTTCGCTCCAGTCTCATCAAAGCCAAAGATTCAGAGAAATAAGAAAAGAGCAGAAAGTAACTAGTGTCTCCACAAAGTTTTACAGCTGGCAGAAAGAAGGGTGTGAGGCTGCCTTTTTGTCTAAGATGCTTTTAAAGGATTCTTTTCCTATCACAATAAATGTTATAAATATGACATAGTGGTTACTACTGCTTGTTTACACAAAAATATCTGTGAATTGTTATCATTGAGTTCAAACCTGATCATCTCAGAGAATTTGAGCATCTGAGAATGTGGCAAATTCAGAGGGTGGTCTCTGAACTCACCTTTCCATCTCCCCTTCTAGAGTCACATATACACAGGGAAAGTGTGTTGATGAGCTTTGAGAGCACACCAGCAAGCTATAGCTTCTCCTAGTATCTACTGAGAGAAGGCAGGGGAGAGACTTCATTTGTCCTGCATCAGTGAGTATAAGCAAGCAGGAGCTGGGAAGAGAACTTGCCATTCTTTAGGCCAAGATCAACCATGGGATTTAATAGATCTCTAGGCAAATCCAGACAGCGAAACAAGCAAATAAACAAACAAACAAATAAACAAAAGTAATAATAAAAAACAAACACAAAAAAATACTGAAATCCCTGGAGAAAAGGCAACCTGTTTACTGTTTGTGATATTGGGAGGACACACATTGGCCTGCAGGGTAATTTCAGGGTGGGTTACATTAATCTCAATCCCACTGTTCAGGAATCAGCTGTGATTCATTTGCAGGCAATCAGTTAACAGGCTTATGTCCCATTCATCCGCAGAAAGATACATATCAGTTTGTTATCAATTATGCCACAAAATATCCATTTCTATGACTTCTTTCTAAAATTCTGCTGCTATTTCATAGACCCTCATGAATACTGACAAAGCAAACAAAGAAAAGAAGAAAGTGATGCATCACTTTAAGCTGCCAAAGGAAGATCAAGTGTTAGTTGAGAATAGTTGGCAGCAACCAAAATGAATGTGGTGATGTGGTGGAGCGAAAAAAAAAAACATAAAAAATCAGTAGGATGCATGGATAAGCACTTAAAGAACAGAATATATTCTGGAACACATATTATATAATTTTTAAATATGAAGTCAGTAAAGAAACTGGAAATGAGAAGGATCACTGTCAAGAATACAACTATTGATCTTTAATGGTAAGAGCAAAACTTTCCTTTAAAATTTTTTAAAATTTATTTTTAAGAGAGAGAGAAAGAGGGAGAAAGAAAGTGAGAGTTGTTGTTCCACCCATTTATGCATTCATTGCAGGATTCTTGTATGTGCCCCGATGAAGGATTGAACCCATAACCCTGGCATATTGCGATGACGCTGAGTGACCCTACCAGGACAGAACCATTGATCTTAAAGATCAAATAAAAAATGAAATTTCACAACACAGAACAAGAATAAAAAGAAATGGGAATCTTGAGGGGAAACTAAAAGATAAGAAAGACAGATATCTGGAGCTTGTAGAAAATAGGAGTGCCAGAAGGAGAAAAAAGGAACAGGTCAAAAAAACAAACAAGTTAATAATTAGACAATAATAGAAGAAAAATTTCCTGAGATGAAGGGTTTGATTTGGAATAAGAAAAAGATTCACAAACTTCCAGGAAGGATCAATAAAATTTTATACATTCCATATTAAAAAGAGAAAGCATAAACCCATTGAAAACAGGGGTAGGAGGTAGAGAAGGGGGTTATATCCACTACGGAAATCAAATTAGCACTGAACTCTCCATCTGAACCATTAGGAGACCATGACATAATAGGTATAGGCCATGAGTGAAATGCTGTAATTCCATAATCTTATATACAGTCCAGTCACAAACTAATTGAATTAATATAATAATTTGGTATACTGGGTAGATACAAGACAATATAAAATTAGCAGGTTTTCTTAACTAGCTATAAATAGTCAAAATGGAAAATGACCCATTTACAATTATGCTGAAACTAAAATAACATTGGAGTAATCTATTTAAGAAAGAGATTGGGCTCATGTAATGAAAACTGTAAAATGTACCAAAGGACATGAAACAGACCTGAAAAAAAAAATTAAAAAACATGTTGTATTCCTGCATGGCAAGACTTAATATCAGTAAAACTTTTTATTTTTTTTATGTTTTATCATTTATCAACTCAAGAAATATTTAGTAGTTTGCATATTGAAAATGAAGTAATAATAGATGTGGAACACAGACAATTAACAAAATAAACAAAATATATGTTAAACAACAATCAAATGCTATGGAGAAAAACAAAGCAGGAAAAGCAAATAGAAACTGTTGTAAAGATAGCGCTTTCTCATAGGGTAATCCAAATTGCTTCAATGAGATGGTAAATTTGAATGCAGACCTAAATGAGGTAATAGAGCAAACCATGCTAGTATCTGAGCTTAGAAACTTCTAGGCAGAGGGGAAAAGTACACTGTCTCTGGGTTGAAGGTGTATAAGAAAGCTAATATAAGTGAAGTGGAGTGAGCAAAGGGTAGGAGCCCAGCTAGCTCAGTCGGTAGAGCATGAGACTCTTAATCTCAGGGTTGTGGGTTTGAGCCCCACGTTGCGCACCAGCTGTCTCGGCCACTGACCGGCAGTGGCTGTGGAACGCTGCAGATGGCTCGTCGACACATGAGAAAAACATACACAGAGACAACCAGGTCCTGTGGGGAAGTAGTAACAGAATGGCCACTCCCTCTAGTGGGGAGCACCGGGCCATCCTCCCTAGGGGAGAGTGCCCCGTTCCCCCACCGGAGAGACTTTATTGGGTTCATTTGCATAAGAATTCAGGTAAAGCTCATTACTCATTGCTCATTGCCAGGAAGAAAGTATCAAATAATAGACAGCAAGGAACTCTGAGGGCCTATTTTGAGTCAGGGTCAAAGAGCTGTAAAAGACTTTGAGGAACAAACTTACTTCCTCCTTGGACCCTTCTCATTCAACCAAGAGCATTCTAAACAAAGCAGGTTTCACAGGATTTTACACATTCTTTCTTCGGCCTGATCACCCGGGGAACCCGCCCTTTCCAGCACAGGGCGGCACTACCCTGTCATTGTTTCAGGCTTAGGTGGAGCAAGGCAGCCAAGAGATTAGGAGATTTTCTCACAGACAATGAGAACTCAGCCTTTGTCAAAGCCGAGGGGTGAGGGTCCATCACTCCCTTTTGCTATAGCCCCCAAAGTCCTTCCTTGGGGGCCTCCCACGTGATTGTGCCTGTCTTAAGTCATTCCCCCCTTGTGGAATCTTACCTGTCATTGGCTAACCGACCAAGCATTGGGGGCCAGGCAGGGTGAAGTAAAAGGAGCAGAAGTGCTGCTCCTGCCAGGGAGATATGCTTTTGTCTCCTTGCTGGCTTATGGTTCCAAGGTCGTTCCCTCAGCCTTAGCGTTGGTGGGGGTTACAGCTTCTGATACCAGGCAGGGCAGTTGCCAACAGAATGAGGTAATAGAGCAAACGATGTTAGCATCTGAGCATAGAAACTTCTAGGCAGAGGGGAAAAGTACACCGACTTTGTGTTGAAAGTGTCTAAGAAAGCTAATATAAGTGGAGTGAGCAAAAGGTAGGAGAACAGATGATTTCAGTGTACAAGAAGCAGATCATATCACAGTAAGTATTTTGTTTCTTACTCCAAATAGAATCAGAAGTCACTGGAGGGCTATAAGCAGAGAAGTGACATGATCTAACTTTTTAAGAGGATAACTCTCCTTGTCCCGTGGAGCATACTACAGGGTGCCTGGGCAGAAGCAGGAAGAGTGGTTGTGAGGCTGTTACAGCTGTGTAAGTGAGAAATAAAGATAACATGGGCCACAGAACTCGTGAGAGGTGATTGTATCCTGGACGCGTTTGAAAGCTAAAGCCCTGATACAGGATATTTGTTATGAAGAAAGGAGTGAAGTTAAGAATAACATCATGGTTTTGGGCTTAAGTTCACATAGATTTACCATTAACTGGGGAGGAAAAGACTGTAGCAAAGCCTTAATATTAGACATATTACATGTGAAATGCCTGTTTTGAAAATTTGAATGGAAATACAGATGTTTATACATACTTCTAGAGTTTAGAAGAAAAGTTCCAATCATATAAAAATATATGCCAATTATTATCCAAATTGGAGTTAGCATAGAAACATCAATGCAACTATTTTAATTAATTTTAGAGTTAACTTGAAAGGAAATATCTATGAAAAATGTAAGATTATAATAAGAAATAACTGCACAGAGGTATTTACTTTACCGAATAGTAAAACTTATTGTAAATTCACTGTAACAAAAGAGTACGGTATACTCTTTTGTTATAAGAAATAAACTTATATTTCTATAAAATCTATATAAAAGGGCATCCAGAAATAAAATGTGTGTATGCAGGAAACAAAATATTACAAAGGTAACATTGTCTTTCAGCAAAAAATTGATTATTTAGTAAACTTTTAGGCATAGAAAAAAACATTCTTTATATTACAGACAAAACTAATTATAATTATATTTAATAGGTAAATGTTAACATTACAACACACACACTTAATAGTTCCTTGGATCAAGGTTAGTGAAGTTTCTCATTCCAAACTAAGTAGAAACGGAGGTTTAAAAAAAATTAAGTAACTTGCCAAAATTAATATGTTTGAAAAAATTCAGCAACTGGCCCAAGTTAACTTATCAATGAAGTGCTGAACAAAGATTTAAAATCCATCATGTCCCAAAGCAAATCCTTTTACCACCATGCTAAATGGTATGTCTGGTCTTTCTTAAACAAGCTGTATTTATAAGGTACAATTTGATCATTTTAAAGATGGGGAAAATAATGCAGAGCAGATAAACAAACTTCCTTATTTCTACAGTGAAGAGACAAAAGATGAGACTCTACCCAAATATTTGATTCTGGTTTTGTATTAAGACCTGCTGACTTTCCAACTTGATGTGGTGGTAGGCTCTGAGCTGTTAGACTATGGGAGAAAGTGGAGGGGTGTGGGGTTCTGTGGAGGCCCAAGAAAACAACAGCAAAATCTACTGGAGAGAACAGGGAAGTTCTCAGAAAACACTTTTACTCAAGAATGCACCACT
This sequence comes from Tonatia bakeri, assembly GCA_004024845.1. Lineage (NCBI taxonomy): Eukaryota > Metazoa > Chordata > Mammalia > Chiroptera > Phyllostomidae > Tonatia > Tonatia bakeri. Next base: position 141,313 of record PVIA01003798.1, read on the forward strand.
TAGACATGAGATTCTCAGCAGGTAAAGTGGGAGAGCCTAGTTCCTTGACTCAACTTGAATTTTTGTGGTGTTCACCACTGACCTCTCCTGAGACTTGTCATTTCTTGAAATGTTTGTATTACTACTAGTGCACACCTTTTCAAATAAATTCTTATGTGACCCACTCAACAGACATCTGCATTCCCCATATTTAAGGCCCCTGCTTCATACTGGGCTGCAAAAGGAATTAGGTCTCTAGTGTTTAACATCATTGCAATGATGGGAGATCATTGTGCCTAAGAATCTCACTTATGAGCATCATAGCAAAGATTCCTGAAAGTGAAGACCAAATTTCTAATGTTAGGGGTTGATTTACATCCTTCAGCCAAAATTATCTGGTACAATTCACTAAGAATATTTCAAACCGTTCAGAGCCTCTGAAGAAACAAAATGTAACCCTTTCTAGTACAGATAGTATTATTAACACAATAAGCTCTTCTAGGAACATTTAACAAATTCCCAGATAGATGGGTTGCATTCTTCTCAGTAGACTAGAAATATGGATTTGGCCTATTATCATTTTGTACATTTTTTTAAAAGATCCCCCCCATTAAGTATGTGTTACACATACTGTTACACATTAAAGTATGTGTTATCAACTAGTCATCAGGTTATACATTAAATCCTTGCTTGGTACTTTAAAAGAAATATTTTATTTATTTTCAGAGAGGGGAATGGAAGGAGAAAGAGAGGGAGAGAAACATCAATGTGAGAAACATCGATTGGTTGCCTCTTGCACACCCCCAACCAGGGACCTGGCCTGCAACCCAGGAATGTGTCCTGACCAGGAATCAAATGTGTGTGCTTCCAGTTCACAGGCTGGTACTCAATCCACTGAGACACACCAGCCAGGGCCCTTTTTTGGTACTTTTTAATGGTTGCCTAAATGAAACACAATCACAAAAATATAAGATTGAAAGTAAAATCACAGTCTGATCCAAAAGATTCATACTCTACAATCAAGCAGACAATGAACACATTACAGACTCAGGGTGATTCAACTTCCACATCTATTTTAATACCTGAGGATAATTTTTAGGTGAATTATGGCTTCCCCATTGCCCACCCACTTAATTCTCTTAACCATAGAAATTTTACCAACTCCCAACACAAAATAGCTCCCCCTCTTCTCATTAAATCATGAGACTGTGATGTAGATAGAAGGAAAAAACAGATTGTCCTAAATAAGATCTTTAAAACATTTGTTCCAGAAACACAAAATAGAAAAATGCATCCCCCCACAAAAATAAAGCACACATAAACTCAAAACTGCGTAACAGTACAGTAGTAAAAAATGAAAGAAACTATAAAGGTTTGGACCATAAAATATTCTTGTTTCATGTTTCACATTTCTTCATGATAACCTAATAACTTTCACTACTAACATGCCTATAAAAACCAGAAGTGAGTTATTTGAACTTATTTTACTGCATACAACAACAAAAAAAAATCACTACCAAAAAATTCTGGTATTTACCACAAGTAATTCTACAGAGTAGCAGAAATAGGGCGACCTCAGTTACAAACTCTCGTTATGCAGGGAAACCAAAGTTACATTTCATAAAGTCTTGGACATACCTCTCAGCTGAAATTAGACTCTTTCATCTCTGAATCCTCGCCTTGGCCTACAGAGCCAACCGCTCCACTTCGCCTCCTCCTCCTGGAGACTATACACCCGCTGCAGGGAGGCAGGTGGTGTAGGTGACGCCCGGCGACGTGGGGTGTCTTCTCTTGGCTCAAAGCTACTTCTCTTAGCCACAGAGCAGAACACCTCCACAATGCAATTTGTACTCTAAAAAATCCCTTTTGATCACATGCACATTCCAGTATGTATGTTTGTGTACACACACACACACACACACACACACACACACACACACACACACATTCAAAGCAGTAGCATAATATCCCCACAAAAATGGATAAAAGTGCCACAGGACCTCAAATTTTCTTGAAAAGGAAAAATCTATAAATCTTGTTTGCCTCCTTTCTACCACTAATTAAAATTATTTACCTGTTAATATTCTAAACTGGATATATCTATCTGTTCAGAATGGAGACCCTGGTTTCCTTGACTATACCTACTTATTACAAATTCTGGTGAATAAATAAGTGAATTAATAAGTGCACTAACAAAGGAAAAGAACAGCAATTTTAATAAAGTTAATATCACAGGCTATCCTCACAAACATTCCTAAGCTAGAATATAGTCAGAGATTTGTATCATTGTTGTAAGCATGTGTAATGAGTTTTAGACATTTAGCATTTCTTAACAATATAATTTTAAAAATCCAGTTTCTCATTCTACATGTAAGGAGCTTGAAAGCACTACATCCTAACAAACAGAAAAAATCAACTCTTTTTGATCCAAAAGAGAGGGAGGTCACAGGGCAAGGTGCTGCCTCCCAAGGTCTGAGAAACAGGGAGTCACAGCTTACCTGAGCAGGGAGGGACTCGGGCACAGAAGCCACCATGGGAACCAGTGCCAGGGAAGTAAAATCTGAATTGTAATTGACAAGTTGCTGGAGGCTCAGTGAGAACAATTCAGAGAGTTAAAAACTCCAGAGAGACTCCCACAACATCATGAGATATAGCTCCAGCAGCTCAACCATATTCCCATGGTTAATATCTGAGGAAAAAACTCCTGAAGCTTCTGTCAGTGGAAAGGGGAAAGGAACCATTTTGAAGTGCAAGAGAGCACTCTGTTCTTTTTTAACGGGGCTTGCCATCAAGGGAAACTAGTTTAGCAGAGCCTAACCTGCTGGGTGTTATCAAAGCCTCACTGACCTGGGGAAATAAAATACCCAACTCCAGCTGGCTCCAGCAATGCTGTTCCATCTGGGTGGGGAGAAAACAACTGAGAAACACTTAAAAAGTTCACCGTCCATTGGCACAGACTCACTAAAAGACAGACCTAATCACAGGATTATGGAAGGCTTTTTCTTTCCCCATAGCTCACCCTCACATTACTAAAGGCCTATTTACTGCAGTTCCTTTTATCCTGTACATCATATCTAGTTATCAAGAAAAAATTACAAGGCACCCCAAAACGCAACAAAGCACAATTTGAAGAGGCAAAACGATCATCAGAACCAGACATAGTAGAGATGTTTGAATGATCAAAGAATTTAAAAGAACTAATACTATATGGTGTGGGGCTACTGGATAAAGTAGAAAATATGAAAGAAGAGATAGGTGTTCTAAGAAAGAACCAAGTACTAGAGATAAAAAAAATAGTGACATGAAATATGCCTTTGGTGGGCTCATTAGTAGACTAGACACAGTTGTGGAAAGCGTCTCTGAGCTAGAGAACATTCAGGAGAATCATCAAAATCCAAAAGTATAGAGAACAAAGACAGGAAAAGAAAGAATACTTAAGGACTGTGGGACAAATATAAATGGTATAATTAAAATGTCAGAGGAGAGGAAAAAGGACAAAACAGAAGAAATATTTGAAACAATAATGACTGAGAACTTTCCCAAGTTAATGTCAGATACCAAACCATAAACCCAAAAAGCTCAGAGAACACTAAGCAGGATAGTTAAAAAAAAATCAAACCTAGGCATGTTATTTAAAATTATAGAAAACCAAAGATAAAACAAGAAAGTAGACAGGGAAAACTTACTTTACTGATAGAACAAAGATAAGAATTACACCTGACTTTTCTCTAGAAACCTTGCAAGTAGGAAGAGAATGGAGTGGAATACTTAAAATGTTGAGAGAGAAAAAAAATGCCAACTTAGAAATCTGCACCCTCTGAATTTATTCTTCAAGGTTGAAGGAGAAATAAAAATAAACCTTCAGTCTTTCTCCAACAAGCATGATTTCCTCCCAGCTTTTCCCATCCCAATAAATGATTACTGCTTCGCACAGATGCTCAGGGCCGAAACTTTGGCGTCCTCATTGATTTCTTTCATTCACATGGCAAATCCAATCTGATGATGAATTCTATTTATTTTCACCTTCAAATTATAACCAAAATCTGACCACATTCCATTGAAACTTCATACTCTAAACATTTTCTTCTTGCTCAATTTATACCAAATACTCTGGAATATTCCATATATTCTAATGCCTTACGGTTTCTGTATTTTGTGTTTCCCTGCATATAAATGTGCCCACTGTCTCACCTACTTCATGTTTCTGCTTGACTGTCACTTTTTCAATGAAGTTTTTGCTTACAAACCAATCTAAATTACAGTTTCTAACCCCAAAGACATTACCTATTTATTGTCCTTTTCTCATAGCATTTCCCCTAATCTGACATATTATATATTTTTGTTATTCAATTCTGTGATTTTTTGTTTATTATCTGTCTTCCCACTAGGCCCATCAGGGCAGGGATTTTGACTGTTTTATCTCCAGAACTTAGAATAGTCTCAGAAATATAATCTGTAATAAGTAATGGAGGGATTGGAAAGTTGCATAAGATAATCTGCTATTAAAATTATTTTAATGCATGTAGTTAAAAATTGTGTTTTGATTTAACCAAATTAATTAAGGCTAGGAAAGAGAAGAATGGTTTGGAAAGAAAGGTTATTAGAGATGTAGTGAATTTTCTGCAACTCTAATACTCAATGTGGCACTATATTTTCAAAGACACTTTAAATATATGCTATGTTATTAAATAAATTTTTAACTAGCCAACCCAGCACATGTTTGTGGTAGTTATAAAATTTAAAGTAAATTTGCATTTTAATCTAGGCTGCAGTGTTTACATTTACATGTGTATCTTATTTTTATACAATTATATTCTGAGACTTAAATCTTCACCTTGGCTTAAGTAGGACTTTATCTTTAATATTCTATAGCTAGGCAGAATACGCACAATGGCTTTAGAAATATCTTCATAGTGATAACTTGAAATTTGGAACAAAAATATTAAATATTGATATATATATTCATGAAATTTAACTGAGGAAAATTTGGGGGGGGTATAAAATATTGACTAACTGCAAATTCTTCAAAGATGGGAAAGATCACAGTAGGGTGAGACAATGAGTTTAACCTAATAAAATGAGTCTTAATATAGACACATATGAATTTATAGTGTTCAGCACAATAGAAATGACTCTACAAGTATGAGATCTGGAAGTATGGCTAAGCAAAAATCTAGAAAAAGACATATATTGAAGAGATCATAAATACAAGAGAGTGCTGGGTTTCTGTGAATATACACACAAAAGCAAATTTACCTTTAAGAATGTTAATGAGAGTCTGAGGGTGGGATAGTGGTATTCTCCTCTGTGCTTTTCAGCCCTGCTTGTAGTAGTTATATATATATAACTACTATATATATATATATATATATATATATATATAACTACTATATATATATATATATATATATATATAATCTTCAGTTTTTGGAAGACAAATTGTGCTGAAATATACACAGAGGTGATAGGCCAATATGTTGAGTGGTCTTGAAACAATATAAAATGAAAAAAAAATTGATGGATAAGAAAGATCCTATGAAGAAAGGAGACACAGTGAAATTGATCTCAGTAACTATTTTCAAATACATGAAGTGTTATCTGTTGTAGAGGAGAATTTGACTTGTTCTAAGACCATTCTTGGAGAGATAGCATTCATGGTTCTATGTGATACGATTATGGCACATAAATCATCTGAAAAAAGCCCTTCATTTGAAAAACACTTAAATACTAGTTATTTATTAGAAACTTACTTTAAATGAACTAATTTCAAAACATGAAAACTAATTTCCCAGAGACTAAAAAATAATGAGTAGAATTCTGAAGCCAGAATGATAAGTAAATACTGAAGCTGTGCTAATGCAGGCTAAAACTGAATTCCAGAACTTAGAACTGGTTGTTAAAGGTCAGCATTTAGGAAAAGCAGATGAGCCTTTGCTCTCCCAAAGATAGGGAGAGAGGATGAAAGTGCAGTTCCCTCTCCCCTCCACATAAATTCTCGAGTTAAATTTTTAGTAAAGGTGTGGTTACTAATATTTCCTCCTGTCTGTAGCAAAGAGAGCCAAACAATATGTCTGTCTGTCTCTGCCAACAAAACCATTTCATTGGGGTATTTGAGTGCTCTGAGCATTATGACTGTAGATCTAACCTCAGGTGAGCTCATTTTTATGGTGACCAGAGAACACATGCAGCAGGAGAAACTGCAAGGCAAAAACGGAATTAAAATTAGGCTATCTATGACCAATGGCAACAAACAAAACTTTACCTAGGAGGGAAGCATCTCAATTTTGTCTTCTTGGGATATATCCAGATTAAGTCCTGCTAAGTATGGGCTCAGAGTAGAAAGAAAAACATCAGGCACACAAAGAAATGAGTCATCATGACTGAGAAAAATACTAAGAGCATAAACAATAAATACCACACTTAGATCCCCAAGGGCTTCAGATAATACAATCATCAAATACAAAGCATAAAGTTTATGCAAAAATATTCAAAGAAATAAACAATGGGCTCCAAAACAATGACTATTGAAAATGTTCAAGCAGATATAAAAAGGAACCAAAAACATTAGTGAAAATAAAATATCTTCGTTGTTATAAGGTTAAGTCCAAAAACTGACAAGCTCTACATTCAACTAAAACCTGAAAAGGCCCCAGTCACTGCTCATTCGAGCAGGAAGAGTTCCCTCTTACTTCTGCATTTTCGTTCTAGTCAGGTCTTCAGTAACCTAGATGAGGGATGACTATTAGTGAGAGCAATGTGCTTTATACACTCTTCCAGCAAATGATCCAGAAACTCCCTGACCTCACAGGTACTCCCAGAATGTTTGACCAAATAAATGCCTGGGCACTCCATGACTCCGTCAAGTTGACCCATAAAATTAACCTTTATAATAACATAAAGGCTTTATTTGTTATTATTAAACAAAACCCAGAAGACTTCATTGTAGTTATAGAACATAATATCAATGCCATGTACCAAATATTTATGCATCTGTATTATATACCCTTATGAAAAAGGCTTTCTAAATGTCTTTCATTTAAGGTGGAGCAAGAAGTATTTAGCTTGTGTGCTATCCTGAGACACTCCTAACATTTCTCAGAATTTTGGGGGGGAGAAACCATTTCCTGCTCTTAGTAGGTTACACTCACTCCAGGTAGAGCAGCTGGGCCTGAAAACTCATTTACTTGCTGGCCCACCAGTGTTTTCCTCCTTACCCATGTCACATTCACTTAAATGTCGGCTCCCGTATTCTGACCAGAAGACATACAAATGAGCACAGTTCAGGTCTTCAAAACACAACATCACATTTCCATCTGTGAGTACGTCCTCCGAGTACAACAGTCTGTGTTTGTTTTCATGCGTCTGCAGAAGGAAGGTTATAGCATCTAATAAATCTTTATGTCAGTATATTTGAATCTGTCCTAAGTCTGTATCTTTAAGAGTTTGCTTTCTAAAATATATATTTGAATATTATTTGCCTTTACTATTATTTTTAATCAGTATAAGCTCATCAAAAGCTATATAAAGTATTTAAACATATCAAATAAAAAAATAAATATCATCCAAATTTACACCCTCTAAACATAATAACATATTACTTGAAATCATTTCTTTCTCTATCTGTTCATTCCCAACAAGATTTGGAGACTTTTAACACAGTTTTAATTACACTATATTTACAAAGTGGCATCCTAGTTATCATGGAAAGGAATCATCTGCTGGCATTTTAAAGTATACTCATCCTCAGATCCCACTCGTGACCAGTTAAATCAAAACCCCTAGAGGTAGAGTCAGTTGCATTCATTTTTTTGAAGGGATCCCTAGGTGAGCGTAAAGTGCAGCCAGGGCTGGAAACCACTGGTATCACATGTAAGCATTGTCCATATTACTAAATAATTTTCATAAATATTGTTTTAAGTGAGTGCTTGCAATGCATAGGCATACAGAAATGTATTTAAAATTCTCTTAGTGTTAGACATTTAGGTTATTTTTAATTATATATTTACATATGGATAGAGCCAAATATATGTAAAAACTCAATCTTCCTAAATATAATTATTAGAAGGTGCAGATGTATTGGTCTTTGGAGAGGAGTTAAATTATGAAACAGATCTAATACCCTGAAATGACATATAATTTCCTTTAAAAATCAAAAGAATTGAGCGTCACTGCTAGAATTTTGTTAAGAATCTAAAATTGATTATATCTTTAAGAAGCCTCCAATATGTGTTCTATATGTATCACTTTGTACATTACCTATATAAAAAATATATGTAAATAAAAATATTTTTTAATTCTGTAGAGTCTTTTGGGGGTTATAGATTTTTATAACCTCAGTCCTTGAGAATTTTGAAGACTACCAACTTCATACAATTTAAGAAAGAAAAACTTATTTTAGAAAATAGAGAAAAATCACATTGTATTTGATTGGGGGGCTGTGATAAAGAAAGGTATTTAGTCAAAATCCAATTCAGACATCCCTGTGGAAAATTAAGACAGTTGGGATTAGATACTATCCACTTATCCAATTTCTGCCTCACTGTGTCTTTTTTATTTGAATTAATCTGGGTAATGAACACCCAAACCAAATTATTGTGGGTTGATTACCCATGAAAAGTGGGTTAATTGTTTAATAGCCATGGGTAAAAGTTGGTATAGGTATTTTAATATACATAAACTTCTAGTTGGCATATTTGATAGTAGCATAAAATGCATATACAATGAAATCAATGATAGTTTCACAATAAAAGTTGATTAATCTTCTTGTTATTATAATTTAATTGTCTGTAAAATTGGTTGCTAAATACTAGAAAAAGAAGTCATCTGTTAAAACTGTTTATATTAAAAACAGAGATAAATGAGTATTTTTGAGGTACTAAACAAATAAATCTTAATTTTGAGAAAATGCTAGAAGAAAAGAGATATTTAGTACCACTTACAGAGTCAAAGGCAAATGCAACAAATGGCCGTTCCCATAATCAGATCAGCACATTTATCACACTAGGGTACAGCCAGGTACAGGCATCCACGTCGGTAGTCAGTTTAAAGTGAAATCTGCACAAGAATATTCAGTTTCTAAAGAAAAATGTGGTATCTAATTGAACAATGCTAGGTAGCATTTACAGCTTCTGGGCAAGAAGAATGGACCCGATCGAGAAACACCAACTGTAGCCATGTTTTCTAATTTACGTTCTAAGGTCATTAAGGGGAAGACCTTTTTAGAAAATAGCTTTCACCTTCAATAAAGGTGCACCAGGATTCTGATAAAAAATGCCAGCATTGCCTCTCCTTTTCATGGCAGAAGCAATGGACCCAATTAAAAAATCCCACAAATGGATCCATTGAGTTATACTGTTTCTTCAGAAACAACAACAACAATAACAACAATGGAACACAAGGGAATAGCAAAATAACAACAACGACCAAAAAGAACAGAGAGCAGCAAATCGAGCATGCTGAATCAGCAGGGAAGCTGCCCAGCAGGCAAAGGTTGTTACAAAGTTCACAAAATTAACAATGTAGCCAACCAAGTGTTTTTACTTGATTGTCAAATCATCACCAATTTTCCATTTCTTTTCTTATTTTATTTCCTTCTTTTCTTCAATTTATTTCAGCTGATTTCTTTTTCCTCTTACGGAACACTGGGCTGCAGCCTGGAATTACATTTTGCTCTCTTAAGAGATTAAGGAGGAATGAAACTTTCCCTCCAGTAGTAATTTCAGAGGACAAGTTCTTCCTGATGATGACTGAGAGAAGCATCATTTTGGCATCACCCTAATAAATGTCTTTCAGCTGACTGGTATTGAAAACCCACACTATCATAGAACTCTTGGCAAGTTCAATTTTGTGTGAAAGGCAGAGAGAACCTCGTAGCTGGGCTGAGGTTCTTTCTGTTCAGCGCCATTTCACTATTAGCAGTGTTAATGTAAATCTTGGTTGTGTGGCCCATAGGGACTTAATTATAGCTTTTTTGCCATTCTCTCCTCCTCCTTTTCCCCTCCCCAGTGCTTTAGGCCCAGAGCTCACAACTAAGCCACCTTTCTAGACTATGCCTGGGAGACAGCCTGACAGAGAACCCTTTACAAATGGCCATGAAGCTAAGACCGAAACAGTAAGAGCAATAAATACTTGTAAATGCTCTCACTTAAAAGGAACTAGAGACTTCTAAGAGCATCAGAGAGGTGGTCATGGGGGAGCTGCAGTAAAATTTCACCTAGAGAAACAGAAAAACAAAGCATTAGAAAAAAAACCAGGCTGACTGCCTGGGATTCCATAAACCGCACCCAAAGCAGCAGCTTGGTCAAAGGAGGCCGGGCTGCTCAGCTCTGCTCCTCTCTGCATACCAGCCAGATGACACTCCTACGCCACAAGATGTATTCCCGATTGTATGTATTAATTTTGATGCTTGCCTAGAGCGACTATTTCTCATTCTCTGTTAACTGGTGTGGTTAATTATGTACTGTAGTATTTAAATTACAACTCTGATTATTTTTGAAAGATAATTAGACTAAGAAAAAGAAGGAGACAGAGTTGCAATGAAGGTTGTTCTGAAGTTCTGGTGATAGCAGGAAGACAATGTATTTTCCCAGAAGTGAGAATCATTTGTGGCACAGATGGGCCGTAGGGAGACTGCAGTGAACTCTTTGGAACCGTGCATTCATTTTAATTAAGGAGGGGCCATCTGGTTCAAATAAAGAGAGAAAATATGATTCATTTTATTAGACAACTTGTCAAACTTTGAGTTACATGTACACTTCCCTGCTAAATGTTCACTCTCTATGTTTTCCATCTTTTTATTTTAGAACTTAACAATTCTCCCAACTTCTTACCTTGTTCATGGCCTTCATAAAATCTTAAGTCCATTTGATATAAAATCTGTCTTAACAGACAGGTATTTTATTGTTTTACCATCTCTTGCTGATATCTCTTCAAAATTACTATAAAGTATTAGATGAGACAGAGTCTTATAGATACTTGGTCATTTTTTCCAACAATGAAGCTATTCATATAAATTTAACACATGTATTCACATAATTATTGAACCTATTAGTAGAAGGATTTGTGCCAAACAGGGAATAAATAATCAATTAAAATGAATTAGCTGTTCTTGCATTTCTCTGGTAATATCAAATATGTAATATTTGGCATGAGGCAGTTACTTATTTTTATTTTAAAATCTATTTTCACTATTTTTTATACACACTAATAAAGCCAAGTAAATAAATCAGTCAGGTCACATATTCAAAGAATGACACTCAAGAGCCAAAGCCCATTCCAGGGCTCCATACTCTCCTCCAAATTCCCTTTTCTGTCTCTTTCCCTTCTGTCCTCACCTCCTCCTCTCCCCCCTTTCCCCTGTCCTCTCTTCAGTAAGTATCTGAGCACACATTGTGTTGTTTGGGTAAGAGTTTAGGCACTGGAAAACAAATAAGACTTATTAGCAGGAGAAGTAAGTAATTGTGATTTCATACAATGTGATAAATACTATTTCACGTGGGTTTCTTCTACTGTGCTAAAAATTCTTAGTGGTAAACACAAGTAAGTAGTTTATTCTGATTGCTCGTACTTCAGGGAAGTTACATAAACTTCAAATTATAATGAAACAGCACCAAACCAGAAAAGTGGTCAACAGCTTTTATAGTCATGTTAAAATAAAACAAAACAAACAAACAAAAGAAAAACTAGATTTTTTGAACACTAATAAAGTATTTTAAAGTGTTGGTAAAAGTACTAGCCTAGGCTTCACACAGATGTGGGTCCTAATATGAGGTCCACACTTAATAGTCATGTGACTTTACATAAGTTACTTAATTGGTATAAGTGTCAATTTTTTTCAAAAAATGGGATGCAACCTATTTGTTCTGAGGATTAAATGACATAATATATGTAAAATGTTCACTATAAGGCCTGGCTCATGTATTTAATAACTATATGGTTATTTCTATTACAATTATGATTCCAAAATTGAAACAGCCATTTGGCTTTTTCAAGATCACTGTCCAACAATTCCTGCATGAAGTTCGCAGAAAAACTCAGTGGTGGTTTTTCCGACAGGAATCCAATCCACTATAATTTAAGAGAGGTAAATCCATCTGTTCTCTTAGTTCTTAAAAGATCACTCTAGATTTCTTTAAAGGTAGGATTTGGAAATACAATAATGTTCTTTAATGGTAAAAGAGATGACTAAATCAATATTAATGAAAAGAAAAAGGAGTGTGTGAATAGAAGCAGGAATGTAATCGGTCCATCCATCGATGATAACTGAACTCCGCAAGAGAAAAAGAGGTTGTTGGCTCCTTTGAAGTGCCTAGGTTTGCTTCCACTGAACCAGCTGGGGGTCAGCTCGTGCTCTCCTGGCCCTGCACCATGGTTTGCCAGGAAAGTGCTCCAGTCCCAGGCAGCACGTACTGCACATGCGTTGTCTAGAGAGGATGATCAAATGAATCAGAGGGATTAAAAAAAAAAACAAATTTTTGTGACTTTTATGAAAGATTATTCCAATCAAATTTCTCAGTAGTAAAATAAATTATATTGAAAGAATTTTGAGCAATATTTATAATGATTTTTTAAAAATTTTTGAGTGACCTCATGAAAATATTCTGATGCCGAGTGGGGGATAGTTACCCTCCATGAAGTTAGTTTGGAGGCCAGATAGGACTGTGTACTAATTTGACTAGTTTTACCCTAAATGTATTGTTTCCCATTAATTACTCAATTCCAACTTCCATTTTAAAATGCTAATCTTGTAATAAAAGTTAGTTTCTTGATATCTTAAAACACAGACTACATGGCTTTCAACAACTGGGATTTATATATTCTATGTTTATAAATTGTATTACTTGTTTTTACAACTCTATTCTAAAAAGGAATCCAGCAAGATGGATTAAAAAACAAAACAGAAAAACATCTCTAGCATTTTTTTTAAATCAGTAAATACAAGAATCAGTAAAAAACAAATCACAGATGTCTGAACCCATAGACTTCGGGTAGGTATAGGAAATGCCACATCTTAGGTAGCCTCTTCTTATGGTGAAGGTCAGGAAATGTCAGTGGCCATATAAAAAGCCCCATCAGCCTCAGTACAGAGAGGCTCTCCCCCTCGAATTCATAGCAGTGCAAAATAATACTACTAATAAAATATCAGTGCTGTATCCTAGAAAAGATCTAATTCAATTATTCATCAGTATACTAGAGTCAGGTGGAATTACTGTCAGCTGCTTAAATGAGAGAGCATGGCACATTTAAAAATGATAAAACTTTCTCATTCATTGTTTCTTGGGTGAGAATCCTAGCTACCAATTTGTCAGCTGAATCACTGACCACATAGATTTTGTTCTAGAGAAAATTAAATAATTCCCTTTCTAGTGACTGAGTTTCAGCCCTTTCCCAGGAGAGCTCCTGGGAAAGTAAGAGAATTTGGACTAACATATGATAATAAATGTCATAAATATCTCAGCTTTTAGTTTGGTTTTAATAAGATCTTGATCTTTGTTGATTATTAATCATTGAATGTTAAAAACACATTTATTAAAAAATTCAACCATTACAAATTAAAGTAGGTAACTATTACATAGTTTTTAACATTGTATAAATAAGCCCAAGAGGAAAAAGTTATCTATATTTATTCCACAGCAGTTATTTTTATTTGAAGGGATAGAATAAATACAGCCATCTTAGTACAGCATGTTAATGCCCAATAGAATATTCAAAACACTAAGTGAGATTTAGTAACCATAAATTTGATATGTGTCTATGACATAGCCGCTCATTTTTAATAAATAGGTTTCTAATAACCAGTTGGTATTTATTCAACAAAGGCAACTGTTACGATGAATAAATTAAATGCCTATTTAAGACACTTCATCCAGCATAGAGAGGAAGCACACTCCCCCTGCAGCACCAGAAACGATCATGGCAGTGCTGAAGTGGAGCCATGCTCTAACACCCCGTCGTCAGCGGGAAGCACGTCGCGCTCTGCGCTGCAGCAGGACTGGTATTTCACGGCAGGAGGAGGCACAGCCATGAAGAATCGATCCAGGAATTTTGACAAGATTCTGAGGACTGAAATTATTACAGTCCTTTAACATCATCCTAGAGTGCATGAAAAAGAGAGCAAGTCTCCATTTCTTTTCAACAAGTCTGGAAGGACAGGACTTTATTGTTTGCTTTGATTCTATGGCTGTATGCTCTTTAGTTGTCAAATACGCCGCTCGGTCTAGAAGATGATTTGCCAACTTACCTCTTGGCATGCGTACGCAACTTAGTAATGTTGGGGTACTGCTTCACAAGCTCTGAGGGACGAGGTTTCTGAAATCATTATAGGCTCCATCGGTATACCTCAGTTGATTTTCTGGTATCATTCAATCATTTTTTAAATAAAAACCTTTACAAAAAAATATCTTATTTTGATTATTTAATGTTGTTATTTGTTATACTATGGGCTTAAATGATAGAGCAGAATCAAGCTGGCTATTAATCTGTCTCCAGCCAGCAATACCTACCTTATATATAGGAAATATTTTTAGATAGCATCTCTTTGGTTGCATAAGTTTAGGTGAATGGATGGCTTGCATTTCATAAACAAAGGCAATTTGTTCCTATTTAAACTCTTCAGAAAAACATACAACTTGGTATTCACATTCAATTCAAGTTATTAAATTGCTACTTTCTTCCAGTGAACAGGAAAGTTACTATAAAACAAAATATATTGCTACTCATTATTGTCTTTTCTTACTTCTGACTAGCCACAAAGTTTTTGGCCTAGTTTTCTATGATAAATGAAACTCTGTTATGAAGGCTCTAGCACAGTTCTTAGGCAGCTTTAGCTATCTATTATATAGCTTGTTGAAAAAATAAATCATGGCCTTTTCTTAACTGACCCACCAGACCTGAAATTATAAGTTTGTACATAGTCTAATTACACACACACACACACACCACATACACACACACACACTGTCAGGGAATTTAACATAAAAATATAGAAATAATGTAAAGTGACTCATTTTCAAGTTCCTTAAATTCTAGGAGTTTAATTTTCAGAAAACTCTAAATAACTTATTGAAGATAGAGAAAGAGAGTTGCAGTAAGCCTTCTGGTAAGAAATCTATTAAGCAACTGTGAAATGATTCTTCAGGCTGAAGGGAGGAGCCATACATACTGGCCAATACTTCTTGGACAACCATTTGATTCTGATTCCAAGCAGAAAAAAAGGGGGAGGCAGACACTGTAGATAAAACAGTTGCTTTGTGTTTCTCTTGTAATTCCTTTCCATTTCTACCAATTGCTTCAATATCAATTAATCTTTGAAATTTTCTCTTCTTCACACTAGAATGCTACATAGAAAGTGTTTGTGTGTGTGCATGTTTTACATATGCGTATTCAGTTTCTCTTATCTTTTGTTTTATCATTAAAAAGGAAGACTTATACAACTGAGATAAGAGGGAGAAGAAAGTACTGTAAACTTAAAAGTTTAAATTAAAAAAAATTAACTATGTGAGATGATGTAAATTAACACACACACACACACACACACACACACACACACACACACACACA